>RCUC01163292.1:0-48069 GCA_003697995.1 Taxidea taxus jeffersonii | reverse complement strand
CCCCCCCCTTCATTTTTCCCTTCTCCTAATGTCCTCCATGCTATTCTTTATGTTCCACAAATAAGTGAAACCATATGATAATTGACTTTCTCTGTTTGACTTATTCCACTTAACGTAATTTCCTCCAGTCCCATCAAAGTTGATGCAAAGGTTGGATATTCATCCTTTCTGATGGCTGAGTAATATTCCATTGTGTATATGGGCCACACCTTCTTTATCCATTTGTCTGTTGAAGAGCACCTTGGCTCTTTCCACATTTTGGCTATTGTGGACACTGCTGCTATGTACACTGTTGGTGGAAATGCAAATTGGTGCAGCCACTTTTAGGGGTTTATTGATCTTATTAATTCTTTGAAAGAACCATCCCCTAGTTTTGTTGAACAGCAGTTTTTAAAATTTTCATTCTGTATCATTGATTTCTAATCATTATTTCTCTTCTCCAACTTGGTTTGGCTTTTTTTGCTGTTCTTTTCCAGCTCTTTTTTTTTTTTTAAAGATTTTATTTATTTATTTGACAGACAGAGATTACACAAGTAGGCAGAGAGTCAGGCAGAGAGGGGAGGGGAGAAGCAGGCTCCCTGCCAAGCAGAGAGCCCGATGCGGGACTCGATCCCAGGACCCTGGGATCATGACCTGAGCCGAAGGCAGCGGCTTAACCCACTGAGCCACCCAGGCGCCCTCCAGCTCTTTTATATATGAACTTTAGGTTGTGTATTTGAGACTTTTCTTGTTTCTTGTGAGAGGTCTTTGGACCACCTTTGCTACATCCAAAAGGTTTTGAACTGTTATTTTTTTCATTTTCATTTGTTTCCATGTATTTTTAAAATTCTTCTTTAATTTCCTGCTTGACCCATTCATTCTTTAGTAGGATGCTCTTTAACTTCCCTGTATTTATGTTCCTTCCAACCAATGGCATTTTTCAAAGTGCTGGAACAAACATTCCTAAACTTTGTATGGAACAAGTAAAGGCCCTGATTCACCAAGGAAATGTTGAAAAAGAAAAAACAAAGCTGGAGGCATCATGTTGACTGATTTCAATTTTTACTACAAAGCTACGATCACCAAGACATCATGGTCCTGGCACAAAAACAGACATGTAGATCAGTGGAACGGAACAGAGAGTCCATTGACCTCAACTCTATGGCCAACTAATCTTCAACAAAGCAAGAAAAAATATCCAATGGAAAAAAGACATTCCCTTCAATAAATAGTGCTGGGAAAACTGGACAGCTATGTATAGAAGAATGAAACTCGATCATTCTCTTACACCATACACAAAGATAAACTAAATGGATGAAAGACCTCAATGTGAGATAGGAATCCATCAAAATCCTAGAGGAGAACATAGGTAATAACCTCTTTGACACCAGCAACAGCAACTTTTTTTCAAAACACGTCTTCAAACAAGGGAAACAAGAGTGAAAAGTGAACTTTTGGGACTTCATCAAGATGAAAAACCTTCTGCACAACAAAGAAAACAGTCAACAAAACAAAGAGGCAACCCACGGAATGGGAGAAGATGTTTACAAATGACACTACAGATAAAAGGCTGGTATCCAAGACCTGTAAAGAACTTCTCAAACTCAACACCCAAAAAATAAGTAAGTAAAAAAAAATGGGCAGAAGTCATGAACAGACACTTCTCCAAAGCAGGCATATGAATGGCTATAATCACTGTTTCAAATTTTAGTTCAGACATCCTACTTATGTGTATATTGATAAAACCCTCCGAAGTAGTCTCTGTACCTCCTACCTTGCAAAGAGTGGTCACTTTTGTATTTGTAGAATTGCAGCATTTCTTTTCTCAGATCTCAAATTGATTTTGCAGGTGTTCAGCACAATTTGATGATTATCTAGATGAATTCCAGGGACCAGATGAACTTAAGATCCCTTTCTCCTCTGTCACCTTAACTTCCCCTGTAGTGGTGTTTTCACTTTCACTTCCATGTAGTTTTAAAAATCTTCTTTAATTTCCTGGTTGAACCATTCATTCCTTAGTTGGATCTTCTTTATCCTCCATGTATTTTTGGTCCTTCAAAATTTCTTCTTTGGTTGACTTTGAGTTTCATAGCATTGTGGTCTGAAAATATGCATGGTATGATTTTAATCTTTTTGTACTGGTTGAGACCTGACTTGTTACCCAGTATGTGATCTATTCTGGAGAATGTTCCATGTTCACTTAAAAAGAATGTGTATTCTGCTTCTTTAGGATGAAATGCTCTGAATATATTTGTGATATATCTATGAATATATCTGTGAATATATCTATGTCCAGTGTGTCATTCAAAACTATTATTTCCTTGTTGATCTTCTGCTTAAATGATCTGTAGGAAAGGACAGTCTATTAAATAAATGGCACTGGAAAAACTGGACACCCGTATGCCAAACAATAAAACTGGATCACCTACACCATACACAAAAATTAAATCCAAATGGATGAAAGACTTGAACATAAGACCTGAAACCATAAAACTTGTAGAAGGAAACCTAGACAGTAAGCTTGTTGACATAGGCCTTGATAATGATGTTTTGAATCTTATAGTGAAAACAAAAGCAACACAAATGAAAAACAAGTGGGAGTATGTCAAGCTAAAACCTGCACGGCAAAGGAAACCATCAACAGAATGAAAAGACAACCAAATGAACGGAAGAGAATATTTGCAAGCATATATTTGATAAGGGGTTAATAGCCAAAATATATAAATAACCCATACAACTCAATAGCAAAATAACAATGAATTAAAAAATGGGCAGAAGATCTGAGTAGCCATTTCCCCCAAGAAGACATACAGATAGACAACAGACACATGAAAAGATGCTCTATATTAGTAATTATCAGACAATGAGATATTGCCTCACACCTGTTAGAATGGCTATCATAATAAAAACAAGACAAGAAATAATAAGTATTGGCAAGGATGTGGGGAAAAGGCAATCCTTGTGCACTGCTCATGGGAATGTAAATTGGTGCAGCCACTATGGAAAATAGTATAGCAGTTTCTAAAAAAATTAAAAGTAGAACTGCTTATGATCTACCAATTTCACTTCTGGGTATTTACTCAAGCTTAAAAAGATATGCGACCATGTTCATTGCAGTATTTTTCATAATAGTCAAGATAAGGAAACGACCTAAGTGTTCATTGGACTAATGAATAAAGAAAATGTGGTAGATATATACAGTAGGATATCATTCAGCCATAAAAAAGAATGAGGGAAGCTAAGATAGCAGTGTAGTAGGGTGGTGCTAAGCTTGCCTTGACCCTTAAACACAGTTACAACTATCAAATCATTCTGAATACCTAAGAAATCGACTTGAGGACTGATAGAACAAACTGCACAACCAGAGGGAGAAAAGAGGCCACACTGAGGAAGATAGGAAATGTAGAGACATGGTTTGGGGGAGAAATAGATCATGAGTACTGCTGAGGGGAGGAATCCCTGGTTACAGAGAAAAGCAAGGGAGAAAGCAAGAGAGTGAGCCAGAGAGAGAGAGAGAGAGAGAGAGAGAGAGAGAAAGGAACACACAGAGGAATGCACAAGGAGAACATGTCCCTAAAGTCATTGGGTGGGAAAATGAGAGGGGCTAATTTTCATGAGTTTGTGCAACCAACAGGGCTCAACAACTGGCATTTTATGGGGCTGCAGTCTTCACTGGGTTAGAGCCCTGAGGGTCATTCCCTATTCCTGGAAAGAAGGCAGAGAAGCAAACCATGGGCAGTCAGCATGATCTGAGGAATGCCCAAGGTGCACAGAGAGATACTATTCAGTTTTCTTGGAGCACATCTGTGAGAGGTAATGTTCTCAGAGTTGCCTTTCAGGGGACAAAAGAATAGGCAGACACCATTTCACTCCCCTGGTCCCCAGCATGGGGCCAGACATCTGCTGAGGGTGGCTATATTGGACACTCGCTATTTAGCCTGCTTTGCTCCAAATCCCATGCTCCTACACTCTGGCACATCTGTCCTTCTTGGTTAAACCTGCATCAGTCCCATACAGCAAGACCCTCCCCCAGAAGGAGGTCCAATGCATGTCCCTGCCACACCAGATAACTAAAGTTTGGAGTTTCAAAAGTCAGAAGGCTTGGCTGGGATAGAGCCCAGTGTGCATTGTGCAGTTCCAGGCAGGCAGGTAACCTGAGGGAGATGGGAAAACAATGATCTAAAGAATGCCTTGGGAGACATAAGGGGAAATTACCCTTCTGGAAGTGCTTCCCTGAGAGCCACAAGCACTGAATCCCCTCTTGGGGGACAAAGTAGTTGGCTGGTGTCATTTCCTTTCCCCACCCCTCAAGACAAACCAATTCAGTACGATGCCAACATGGGCTACCAAACCTGCTTACTCTGAGTCCTGCCTGCCTGCATTCTGCTGGTATTGCTTTTCTTGGGCAAGTGTGTCTGAGGACCCCTCCCCAGAAAATCATCAGAAAGCTCTGCACGCACCATGCCTATTGGCCATAGAGTCCTGCAAGCCTTCAGTTCTAGCATAAGTAGCATCAAGTCTCATTTAACAAGCAGAGCAGTGCACACCTGGTCAAAACTCACCACACCCTGGCCAAGATCTAAACAGTGCCCACTGCAGGCAAGAAGAACCTCTGCAGATAACTCACCCGAGGGACAGAGCAGTCAAAACACACCAGTAGAGTACATGCAGTACACACCACAAACACTTCCTGAAGTGCTAGGCTCTGGACACTGTAGGACCTCTTCTTTATAAAGCCAGTACTTTCAGGAATAGGAAGCATAATAGGCTTTTCTAACACACAGAAGAAGACAAAGACCTAGACCAAAAGCCAAGATAGAGGAATTCACCTCAAAAGAAAGAACAAGTAAAAGTCATGGTAAGAGACCTAATCAAAACAGATATAAGTAATATGCCTGATGGAAAATTTAAAGCAATAATCATAAGGACATTCTCTTGGCTTTAGAAGAACATGGAAGATACCAGGGAGACCCTTACTGTAGAGATCAAAGAGCTAAAAAACAATGATGCTGAAATGAAAAGTGCAATAACTCAAATTTGAAACTGCCCGAGTAATGACGAGAAGAATGGAAGAAACAGAGAAATGAATACGTGATATAGAAGACAGTATTATGGAAAATGATGAAACTGAACAAAGAGAAAATTATGGATCATCAGAGTAAACTTAGGGAACTCAGTGACTCCATCAAATGTGATAACATTTTTAATCATAGAAGTCCCAGAAGAAACAGAGTGAGAAAATGAGGAAGAAGGTTTATTTTAAGAAATATAGCTGAAAACTTCTCTAATCTGGTAAAGGAAATAGATATTCAAATCCAGGGAGCACAGAGAACTCCCATCAAAATCAACAATTTTGGAAGGGAGAAGGTGGGGGATGGGTGAGCCTGGTGTGGGGTATTAAGGAGGGCACGTATTGCATGGAGCACTGGGTATGGTGCATAAACAATGAATCTTGGAACACTGAAAAAATAAAATAAAAATTTGAAAAAAGAAAAAATAATAAACAAAAACAGACCAAGACCAAGACATAATGTAGTAAAATTTGCAAAAATCTTTTTTGGATGAAATGGACCATAGGCTAGCTGCAGATCTCTCTGCAGAAATTTGGCAAACCAGAAGAGAGAGGCTTGACATAGTCAATGTGTGAAGTGGGAAAAAATCTGCAGCCAAGTATACTTTATCCAGGAAGACTATCAATCAAAATAGAAGGAGAGATGAATTTTTCAGACAAACAAAAACTAAACGAGTTCATTACCACTAAACCAGCACTGAAAGAAATAGTAAAGGGGTCTCTTTGAGTGGGAAGGAAGGACCAAAAGTGACAACGACTAGAAAGGGACAGAGAAATCACTCTAGAAACAATGACAAAACAAGTAACAAAATGGCATTAAATTCATATCTAACAATAATTACTCTGAATATAAATGGTCTAACTCCATCAAAAGGCATAGAGTGGATAGAAAAAAAAAAGACCTATCTTTATGTTGCCTACAAGGGACTCATTTTAAACCTACAGATTGAACGTGAGGGGATGGAGAAGGATTTATCATGCTAATGGACATGAAAGAGTATCCAGAATAGCCACAGTTGTATCAGACAAGCTAGATTTTAAACCAAAGACTGTAACAAGAGTTGAAGAAGGGCACTATATCATAATAAAGGGGCCTATCCAACAAAAAGATCTAACAATTGTAAATATTTATGCCCCAGCCAAGGAGCACCCAAATATATAAAACAATAATGAACAAAGGAATTCATTGATAATAGTAGAGGACTTTATGTGTCCAGCATGCTTCTGCTGTGCTACTCTGCTAATAGTAGTGGTCTTTAACACCCCCACGTACAACAACAGACAGATCATCTAAGCAGAAAATCAACAAGGAAGCAATGGCTTTGAATGGCACACTGGATTAGATAGATTTAACAGATATATTCAGAACATTTCATCCTAAAGCAGCACAATACAAATTCTTCTCAAGTGCACATGAGACATTCTCCTGAATAGATCACATACTGGGTCACAAATGAGGTCTTGACATATAGAGAATGATTAAGATTATACCATGCATATTTTCTGACTGCAACACTATAAAATGTGAAGCCAACCACAAGAAAAAATTTGGAAAGACTACAAATACATGAAGGTTAAACAACACGCTACTAAAGAATGCATGGGTAAACCAGGAAATTAAAGAAGAAATGTAAAAATACATGGAAACAAATGAAAATGAAAACACAGTGGTCTAAAATTTTGGAGATGCAGCAAAAGTGGTCATAAGAGGGAAATATATAACAATACAGGCCTACCTCAGGAAGGAAGAAAAATCTCAAGTGCACAACCCAACCTTACACCTAAAGGAGCTAGGAAAAGCAAAATAAAGGAAGCCTAAAGGCAGCAGAAGAAGGGAAATAATAAAGACTATAGCAGAAGTAAGTGATAAAGTAAAAAAAAAAAAACAAAAACAAAAACCAAAAAACCCAAAGCCCAAACAGTACAATTGATCAATAAACCAGGAGCTGGTTCCTTGAAAGAATTAATAAAATTGATAAACTCCTAAAGAAAAGAGATAGGACCCAAATAAATAAAATCACAAATGAAAGGGGAGAAATCACAACCAACACTACAGAAATACAAACAATTATTAGATAATATTATAAAATACATACAAACAAATTGAGCAATCTGGATGAAATGGATAAATTCCTAGGAACATACAATCTCCAAAACTGAAAGAGGAAGAAAGAGAAAATTTGAACAGACTGATAACCAGCAAAGAAATTGAATCAGTAATCAAAACTATCCCAAAACATGAAAGTTCAGGGCCAGATGGCTTACCAGGAGAATTCTACCAAACATTTAAAGAAGAATTAATACCTACTCTTGTCAAACGTTAAAAAAAAAGGAAATGGAAGGAAAATTTCCAAACTCATTGTATGAGGCCAGCATTACCATAATTCCAAAACCAGATAAAAACTCCACTCAAAAGCAGAATTACAGGCCAATATCCCTGATGAACGTGAATGTAAAAATTCTCAACAAGATACTAGCAATACGGAAAGAGCCCAGATGTCCATTGATAGATGAATGGATAAAGAAGATATTTTATATATATATATATATTTATATATAATTATATATATTATATTACCATATATATAATATATATTAATATATAACATACACACACACGAGGAGTATTACTCAGTCATCAAAAAGAATGAAATCTTGCCATTTGCAATGACAGGGATGGATCTAGAGGGTATTATGCTAAGTGAAGTAAGTCAGTCAAAGACAAATACCATATGATTTCACTCATAGGAGGAATTTAAGAAACAAAACAAAAGAATATAGGGGAAGGAAAGGAAAAATAAAATAAGTTGAAAATTGAGAGGAAGGAAAAACATAAGAGATGCTGAACTCTTCTTATTGCTGGAAGAGAGGTCAGGGGGAGGAAGATAATTGGGTGATGGTATTTAGGGAGGGCACTTGTAATGTAATGAGAACTGTGTGTTATATGCAACTGATGAATCCCTAAATTCTACCTCTGAGATGAATAAAAAAATTGTTTATGCACCACACCCAGTGTCAAAGCTCATTAAAATGTACATTTTAAATGGATCTTTAAAAATTTTATATAAATGCATATAAAAATTAGATGTGAAAACTAAAAAAAAATCTATTGGAGCAGTGAAATATTTCCAAAGATAGTTTTACAACTGTAGACTGATAGTTTTGGGGGGAAAATGATAAACAATTTTGTACTCTATCTTTCTCAAATTTAAAACATGGCATTAATTATGAGTGTCACAGACATCTCATTATGTTAATAATTATTACATTTGTAAAGATTTCAGAACTGCTTTAATTAAAGCGGCAAGTTTATGCATGTTTTTGCTTACATTTTACTTTGTATGTTCATACTGTTGTGCTTTGTTATATCTCCAAATTAGAAAAAGTCATTAATAGTTCAAAAGTGAAAAAAAGATACTAGCAAATTTAATCAAACAGTATATTAGAAGAATGATTCACCATGATCAAGTAGGTTTTATTACTGGGCTCCTTGTACACCACATTACTATGGTTGTGGCATACCACATTAATAAAAGAAAGGATAAGAACCATATGATCTTCTCAATAGATGCAGATATTGCATTTGACAAAATACAGCATTCATTCTTGAAAAAACCCTGCAACATGTAGGGATAAAATATACCTCAACATCATAAAGGTCATATACAAAGGACCCACAGCTAATATCCTCAATGAGGAAAAACTGAGAGCTTTTCTTCTACAGTCAGGAATAAGACAGGGATGTCCAGTTTCACCAGTGTTATTTAGCATAGCACTGGAAGTCTTAGCCTCAGCAATCAGATAACACAAAGAAATGAAAGGTATCAAAATCTAAAAGGAAGAAGTCAACTTTTCACTATTTCTAGAAGATGTGATACTCTATCTAGAAAACCCAAAAGACTCCACCAAAAAAATTCTTAGAACTGATACAAAAGTTCAATTAAGTTCTGATAAGGGAGACATGGTATATAGATATATATGTATCTATATATATTCTGATACATATGGATATTCCATATATATAATATCACTCAGCCATGAAAAAGAATGAAATCTTTCCATTTGCAATGATGTGTATAGAGTGTATAGATGTGTATAGAGTGTATTATGCTAAGTGAAATAAGTCAGTCAGAGAAAGACAAATACCATATGATTTCACTCATATGTGGAATTTAATAAACAAAACAGATGATCATAGGGGAAAGAAGAAAATGAAAAACGGAGGGAAGCAAACCGTAAGAAACTATTAACTATAGAGAGGAAACTGAGGATTACTGCATGGGAGGTGGGCAGGTGATGGACTAAATATGTATTGAGTATCAAGGAGAGCACTTGTGATGAGGACTGGATGTTATATGTAAGTGATGAATCACTAAATTTCACTCCTGAAACCAATATTACACTATATGTTAACTAACAAGTATTTACATAAAAACTTAAAACAAGAACAACAAAAGAACTGATACACGAGTTCAGAAAAGTCACAGGATATAAAATCAACATACAGAAATCTCTTAATATTTATTTTCTTTTTTTTTATTATGTTCAGTTAGCCAACATACAGTACATAATTAGTTTTTGATGTATTTCAAAATTCATTAGTTGCATATAACACCCAGTGCTCAACACAACACATGTTCTCCTTAAAACCCATCATCCAGTCACCTCATCCCCTCACCCCCTCCCTTCTGTAACCCTCTGTTTCCCAGAGTCCAGAGTCTCTCATGGTTTGTCTCCCTCTCTGATTTCCTCCCCTTCACTTTTTCCTCCCTTCACCTGTGGTCCTCTGCTCTATTTCTTATGTTCCACATATGAGTGAAACCATATGATAATTGTTTTTCACTCCTTGACTTATTTCACTTAGCATAATCCCCTCCAGTTCCATCCATGTCAGTGCAAATTGTGGGTATTCGTTGTTTCTGATGGCTGAGTAATATTCCATTGTATTTATTTCTGTACACCATAATGAAGCAGCAGAATGAGAAATCAAGAGATCAATCCTATTTACAACTGCATCCCAAACCATAAGATACCTAGGAATAAACCTAATCAAAGAGGTAAAATATATGTACTGAAAACTATAGAACATTTCTGAAAAAAACTGAAGATGACACAAAGAAATGGAAAAACATTCCATGCTCATGGGTTGGCATAACAGATATTGTTAAAATATCTATACTACCCAAAGCATTCTACACATTTAATGCAATCCCTTTCAAAATACCACCACCATTTTTCATAGGATTAGAACAAACAATTCCAAAATTTGTATGGAACCAGAAAAGATCCCTATCATTAAAAAGTCTTGAAAAAGAAAGGCAAAGGTGGAGGCATCACAATTCCAGACTTCAAGCTATATTACAAAGCTGTAGTGATCAAGACAATATGGCACTAGTGTATGTTTATATATTGATCAATGGACAAGAATAGACAACCCAGAAATGAACTCACAATTATATGATCAACTAATGTTTTACATAGTAGGAAAGAATATCCAGTGAAAGAAGGATAGTCTCTTCAATAAACGGTGTTGGTAAAATTGGACAGCCACATGCAGAATAATGAAACTGGACCACTTTCTTACATCACATACAAAAATAAATTCAAAATGGATAAAATACTTCAATGTGAGACAGGAAACCATCAAAATCCAACAAGAGAATACAGGCCATAATCTTTTTGACATTGGCTGTAGTAACTTCTTACTAGATATATCTCCTGAGGAAAGGGAAGTAAAAGCAAAACTAAACTCTTGGGACTTCATCATGATAAAAATTTTCTGCACAGCAAAAGAAATAATCAACAAACTAAAAGACAGCATAGAGAATGGGAGAAGATATTTACAAATGACAACATATCTGATAAAAGGTAGTGTCCAAAATATTTAAATAACTTGTAAACTGAACACCCCAATAATAAGTAGATGGGCAGAAAACATGAATAGACATTTTAAAAGACATACAAATGGCTAACAGACATGAAAATTTGGTCAACATCACTAATTATTAGGGAAATACATAGGCGCCCAGCTAGCTCAGTCGGTAGAGCTTAAGACTCTTAATTATCATGGAAATACAAATCAAAACTATAATGAGGTATCACCTCAAACTAGTCAGAATGGCTAAAATTAACAACACAGGCAACAATAGGTTTTGGTGAGGATGCAGAGAAAGGGGAACCCTCTTATACTGTTTGTGGGAATGCAAACTGGGTGCAGCCACTCTGGAGAACAGTATAGAAATTCCTCAAAAAGCTAAAAATAGAACTACCCTATAATCCAGCATTTGCACTACTAGGTATTTATCCAAAGGATACAGCAATTCAGTAAGGTGTCAGGATACAAAATCAAAGCACAGAGATCAGTTGCTTGTTTCTATACACTAATAATGTAATTGTAGAAAGAGAAATTAGGGAATTGATTCCATTTACAATAGTACCAAAAACCATAAGATACCTTGGAATAAACCTAACCAAAGAGGTAAAGGATCTATACTCTAGAAACTACAGAACACTTACAAAAGAAATTGAAGAAGATTCAAAAAGATGGAAAAACACTCCATGCTCAAGGATTGGAAGAATAAACATTGTTGAAATGTCTATGCTGCCAAGAGAAATCTATTCTATCAATACCATCCCAATGAAAATACCAACGACATTTTTTAAAGTGCTGGAACAGACAACCCTAAACTTTGTATGGAACCAGAAAAGACCCTGAATCACCAAGGAAATGTTGAAAAAGAAAAACAAAGCTGGAAGCTTCATGTTGCCTGATTTCAAGCTATATTACAAATCTGTGATCACTAAGACAGAATGGTACTGGCACAGAAACGACACATAGATCAATGGAACAGAACAGAGAGCCCAGATATGGACCTCAACTCTATGGTCAACTAATCTTCAACAATGGAGGAAAAAACATCCAATGGGAAAAAGACAGTCTCTTCAATAAATGGTGCTGGGAAAACTGGAAAACTATATAGAGAAGAATGAAGTTTGATCATTCTCTTACACCATACACAAAGATAAACTCAAAATGGATAAAAGACCTCGATGGGAGGCAGGAACCTATCGAAATCCTAGAGGAGAACACAGGCAGTAACCTTTTCAACATCGGCCAGAGGAACTTCTTTCAAGACATGTCTCCAAAGGCAAAGGAAACAAAAGTGAAAATGAGCTTTTGGGACTTCATCAAGATCAAAAGCTTCTTCACAGCAAAGGAAACAGTCAATAAAACAAAGACGCAACCCACGGAATGGGAGAAGATATTTGCAACAGTACAGACAAAGGGCTGATATCCAAGATCTGTAAAGAACTCCTCAAACTCAACACTCAAAAAAACAGATAATCTGTCAAAAAAATGAGCAGAAGACATGAACAGACACTTCTCCAAAGAAGACATAAAAATGGCTAACAGAAACATGAAAAAATGTTCATCACCTTAGCCATCAGGGAGATTCAAATCAAAACCACATTGAGATACCACCTTACACCAATTAGAATGGCAAATTGGGGGAGTCTGTGTGTTCTGTGTTAACAAGACAAGAAACAACAAATGTTGGTGGGAGTGAGTGCACATTTGTACAGCCACTTTGGAAAACAGTGTGGAAGTTCCTCAAAAAAGTTAAAAATAAAACTACCTTATGACCCAGGAATTGCACTAGTGGGTATTTACCCCAATGATACAGATGTAGTGAAAAGAAAGGCCATATGCACCCCAATGTTCATAGCAGCAATGTCCACAATAGTCAGAGTGTGGAAAGAGCCATATGCCCTTCAATAGACGAATGGATAAAGAAGATGTGGTCCATATATACAATGGAATATCACTCAGCCATCAGAAAGGATGAATACTCATTTGCATCAGCATGGTTGGAACTGGAAGAGATTTTTCTAAGTGAAATAAGTCAAGCAGAGAAAGACAATTATCATATAGTCTCACTTATATGTGGAACATAAGGAATAACATGGAGGAGGACATAAGGAGAAGGAAGGGAAAAATGAAGGGTGGAAAATCGGGTGTTGGAGGGGAACCATGAGAACCTATGGACTCCAGGAAACAAACTGAGGGTTTTACAGGCAGAGGTGTGGGGAGATGTGTTAGCTCAGTGATGGGTATTAAGGAGGGTATGTATTGCATGGAGCACTGGGTGTTATATGCAAACAATGAATCATGGAACACTATATCAAAAACAAATGATGGACTGATGGTGACTAACATAACCTAATAAAAAATTAATAAACAGGGGAAGAGGGGCAAGATGGCAGAGAAGTAGCAGACGCTGTTTCAACTAGTCCCCCAAAGTGAGCTAAATGTCAACCAGGACACTCTGAACACCCAGGAAATCAGCCCGAGATGTAAAATTATACACTTCTGGATCTCTACAGGGACAGAAGACATCAGCAGAGAGGTAAAGTAGAATGGGAATGCTTGGACTGATATTGGAGGATAAACAGAAGGGAGAGGGAGCCACCAGAAGTGACTCACTGGAAATTAATCCACCAGTACAAAAGTGCTCTGTGGTTGGGGACCAGCATTAACTTGAAGTCTGGTTAAAAGCACTCAAGAAGGCAAAAGATCTTAAGGGACAACTGCTGGAATTGGGTGGTCATGGGCATGGGCCTAAGCCCATGGGCCCAGAATGGCCACCACCGGTGACCACCTGTGACAGAGCAAGGTGGAGCCTCCACCACATGGTCCCTCAGCCCCTGGCTTTCTGCTTCTTGCACCACCACTTGGCTGGGGGCAATCTGGCCTGCACAGGATAGAGTCTGATGTGGGCACCAGCCGGCATTCTCTAGGTCCACAGCTTTCTGTGCTCTGTGCACACTGCATGGACTGTAGGGTCTGAGCACACTTTTGCCAATGCCTGAGAGAGTTAGGTGTGGGTACCAGCCAGCAGTCTTTCAGACTGCAGCCTTCTACCACTGGCAGAGGGTCTGAATGCTCCCAGGCCATGCCTGAAACCCTGAGCGATCTCTGGTTGAGATCCCTCAGGAGCAACCTTCCACGATATCCGTGACCACGGGGTCTGAGTGCACCCTGTGTGGGCCTGGACTCCAGACAGCAGTCCCAGCAAAGGCAGCCCCTGAAAGCAGGCTCCCTGGACCAATATCACTTGGGGTTTTTGTGGCACTGGGGTGCAGAGACAAGCAGGCTCCTTGGGCGACCATTGAGACAGGGGCTGGGGGTGTGTATCACTAATGGGAGGAGTTTGCAGAGGGGGAGTCTGTGTGTTCTTGACCACCCAGAGGGAAGCAGACTGGGGCCTCTCTCTGAGGTGGAGGTCTGGGTGCAGTTTGCTTTCCACTAAGTCTCCAAAAAACTGCCAAAAGCCACCAAAGAGCAAAAGCCTCCAGAGAACTAAAGCCTGAAAAGACTGGTTTTCACAGATCTAAGCCCCTTGACAGGAGACAGGGCAACTCAGCCCCAGCAAGACTCACTGAAAAACAATGCAGTAGGCCCCTTCCCCAGAAGGCAAGCCAAAAGAATGAGAGGACAACCACCACAGAGTCCCCATAAAACTGTAAAACCCCAACATCAGGGGAAAACAATATATTAAGCTCCTGGTATTGCCCTAAAATCTGTATATTTCATAGATACAACTTTAAAAAAACTTCATTCTCAGGATTCTTGTTCTTTTATTTAACTTACTTACCATTACAACTAGAGGTCTAATACAACATATTCGTTAATAACCTTTTGTTTAAAGATTTTATTTATTTATTTGTCAGAGAGAAAGAGAGAGAGTGAGTGAGCACAGGCAGACAGACTGGCAGGCAGAGGCAGAGGGAGAAGTAGGCTCCCCGCTGAGCAAGGAGCCCAATGCGGGACTTGATCCCAGGATGCTGGGATCACAACCTGAGCTGAAGGCAGCTGCTTAACCAACTGAGCTACCCAGGCAACCCCCATAATAACCTTTTAACTTAAACTTTTTTTTTTCATACATATACCTGTTTTTCTTTTTCTTTTCTTTTTTCTTTTTTAAAAAATATCATGTAGATATAAGCTTCAAGGTAATCCTTTTCCCTTATTCAATACTACCCCTATATATAAACCAGTTTTAATCTCCCTTTATCTGTGGAAAGTTGAGTCCTTTAACAAAGATAAAGATACACCCAGGAAGAACCAAAATAACCTGCCTCGCCCACATCGGGGATTTATAACCACCCTCCCATCTTTTCATTCCGTCAATATTTCTGTGTATTTGTTTTTGTTCTGGTATTATATAAATCTTATTCTTGAGATTCATTTTGGCTGGGTTCTTTTTTTTTCTTGTCATTTATTTTCGTTGGTTTTTTTGTTTGTCCATTTTTGTTTATATACCTTATAAATCTTACTTTTGGGGCTCATTTTGCCTGGGTTTTCTCTTTTCTCTCTCTCTCTCTTTTTTTCTTTTTTCTTTTTTTTTGCTGGTGACTTCTGATTGCTCCAAAACATTCCAGGGTGCACCTTGCTTGGATCATGGTTGATATATTCAGCTATACATCCCCTTAACCACTTCTCACCAAAATGACTAGGAGGAGGAACACCCAACAAAGGAAAAATTCAGAGACTGTGCCACAGAATTATTGGATATGGGCCTAAAAAGTATGTCAGAAAGGGAATTCAGGGTAACAATTATCCAGGCAATGGGTAGGCTGAAGAAAACCATTAGTGACAGCACAGAATCTCCAAGGGCAGAAGTGAGAGCCAACCTGGCAGAAGTTAAAAATGCTATCAATGAGATCCAATCTAATCTAAATACTCTAATAGCTAGGGTAACTGAGGCAGAAGATAGAATTAGTGATTTAGAGGACAAAATGATAGAGAAAAAAGGATCAGGAGGAGGCATGGAACAAACAGCTTAGAAGGCATGAAAACAGAATTAGGGAAATAAATGACTCCATGAAACATTCCAACGTCAGGATTATTGGGATCCCTGAGTGGGGGTGGTGAAGAAAGAGAAAATACTAGAAGATATAGTTGAACAAATTCTGGATGAAAATTTCCCCAATCTGGAGAATGGAATAAATGTTCCAGTCCTAGAGGCAGAAAGGACATCCCCCCAGGATCAACAAATCTAGAAAGATCTCAAGACATTTGATTGTGAAACTCACAAATCATAATTTTATTTTATTTTATTTTTTTTATTTGTCAGAGAGAGTGAGAGAGAGCGAGAGTGAGCACAGGCAGAGGGAGAAGCAGGCTCCCTGCTGAGCAAGGAGCCCGATGTGGGACTCGATCCCAGGATGCTGGGATCATGACCTGAGCCAAAGGCAGCCGCTTAACCAACTGAGCCACCCAGGCGTCCCCACAAATCATAATTTTAGACAAGAGCTTCTGCGGGCAGAAAGGGGGAAGAGATTCCTTATGTACAGAGGAAGGTCCATCAGAATAACATCAGACCAATACCAAGGATATAGAAACAATCATCAAAAATTATTATCAACAGTCATATGCTGATAAGTTAAGCAACCTAGATGAAATGGATGCATTCCTGGAAAACTATAAACTTCCAAAACTGAATTAGGAAGAAATTGACAACCTGGATAGGTCAATATCTAGTAACTAGATTGAGGCAGTGATCAAAGACCTTGCAAAAAACAAGAGCCCAGGACCTGACAGATTCCCTGGGGAATTCTACCAAACATTCAAAGAAGAAATAATACCCATTCTCCTATAGCTGTTCCAAAAGATAGAAACAGAAGGGACACTTCCAGACTCTTTTTATGAAGCCTGCATTACCCTGTTCCCCAAACCCGGCAAAGACCCCACCAAAAAGGATAATTTCAGACCAATATCCTTGATGAATATGGATGCCACAATCCAAGCTAATAAGATCCAACAGTACATTAAAAAGAGTATCCACCATGACCGGGTGGGATTTATCCATGGGATGCAAGGGTGGTTCAACATTTGCAAATCAATCAACGTGATAGAATAAATCAATAAGAGAAGAGAGTAAAGCCAGATAGTCCTCTCAACTGATGCAGAAAAAGTATTTGACAAGATACAGCATCCATTCCTGATTAAAACAATTCAAAATATAGGGATAGAGGGGACCCTCCTCAACTTCATAAAATATATCCATGAAAAACCCACAGTGAATATCATTCTCAATGGGGAAAAGCTGACATCCTTCCCTTTGAGATCAAGAACATAACAAGGATGTACACTCTCACCACTGTTGTTCAATATAGTAGTTGAAGTCCTGGCAACAGTCATCAGACAATAGAAAGAAATAAAAGGTATTCAAATTGGCAAAGAAGAAGTCAAAGTCTCTTTCTTTGCAGATGACATGATACTTTATATGGAAAACCCAAAAGACTCCAACCCCAAACTATTAGAATTCATACAGCAATTCAGTCATGTGGCAGGATACAAAATCAATACACAGAAATCAGTTGCTTTCCTATACACTAACCGTAAAAAAATAGAAAAAGAAATTAGAGAATTGATTCCATTTACTATAGCACCAAGAACCATAAAATACCTGGGAATAAACCTAACCAAAGAGGAAAAGGATCTGTACTCAAAGAACTACAAAACACTCATGAAAGAAACTGAAGAAGACAGAAAAAGATAGAAGACCATTCCGTGCTCATGGATCAGAAGAATAAACATTGTTAAAATGTCTATACTGCCTAGAGCCATCTATAATTTCAATGTCATTCCAATAAAAATTCCACTGGCATTTTTCAAAGACCTGGAACAAACAATCCTAAAATTTGTATGGAACCAGAGGAGACCCTGAATTGCTAAGGAAATGTTGAAAAAGAAAAACAATACTGGGGGCATCACATTGCCTGATTTCAAGCTTTACTGCAAAGCTGTGATCACCAAGACAGCATGCTACTGGCACAAAAACAGACACATGGACCAGTGGAACATAGTTGAGAGCCCAGATATGGACCCTCAATTTTATGGTCAATAATCTTTGATAAAGCAGGAAAAAATATCTAGTGGAAAAAAGACACTCTCTTCAATAAATGGTGCTGGGAAAATTGGATAGCCATGTGAAGAAAAATGAAATTTGACCATTCTTTTACACCGTACACAAAGATAAACTCAAAAGGTTAAGAGACGTCAATGTGAGACAGGAATCCATCATAATTCTAGAGGAGAACATAGGCAGTAACCTCTTTAACACTGGCCACAGGAACTTCTTTCAAGATATGTCTCCAAAGGCAAAGGAAACAAAACAAAAAATGAACTTTTGGGACTTCATAAAGATCAAAAGCTTCTGCACAGCAAAGGAACAAAACAAAGATGCAACCCACGGAATAAGAGAAGATATTCACAAATGACACTACAGACAAAGGGCTGATGTCCAAGATCTATAAAGAACTCCTCAAACTCAACACACACAAAACACATAATCATGTCAAAAAATGAGCAGAAGACATGAACAGACACTTCTCCAAAGAAGACATACAAATGGCTAACAGACACGTGAAAAAGTATTCATCATCATTAGCCATCAGGGAGATTCAAATCAAAACCACATGGAGATACCACCTCACACAGTTAGAATGGCCAAAATTAACAAGAAAGGAAATAACAAGTGTTGGAGAGCATGTGGAGAGAGGGGAACCCTCTTACACTGTTGGTGGGAATGCAGGTTGGTGCAGGCACTTTGGAAAACAGTGTGGAGATTCTTTAAGAAATTAAAAATAGAGCTACCATATGACTTTGTAATTGCACTACTGGGTATTTACCCCCAAGATACAGATGTAGTGAAAAGAAGGGCTCTGAACCCAAATGTTTACAGCAGCAATGGCCACAGTCACCAAACTGTGTAAAGAGCCAAGACACCTTTCAACAGATGAATGAATAAAGATGTGGTCCCTATATACAATGGATATTATGCCTCCATCAGAAATGATGAATATCTAACTATTGTATCAACATGGATGGGACTGGAAGAGAGTATGCTGAGTGAAATAAGTCAAGTAGAGAGAGTCAATTATCATATGGTTTCACTTATTTGTGGAGCATAAGGAATAACACGGAAGATGTTGGGAGGTGGTGAAGAGAAGTGAGTTGGGGGAAATCGGAGGGGGAGACAAACCATGAGAGATGTGGATCTGAGAAACAAACCGAGGGTTTTGGAGGGGGAGGGTGGGGCTTGGTTGAGCCTGGTGGTGGGTATTATGGAGTGTACATATTGCATGGAGCACTGTGTGTATTACATATACAGTGAATCTTGGAACACTGAAAAAATAAAATAAAATTAAAAAAAATTCTACCTGAAAAAATTAATAAACAGAAGACAAAGGACATAAAACTGATTTGAAGTGATAGATGCATACTGATGTTTGTAGCAGCATTATGGACAATAGCCAAATTATGTAAAGTGCCCAATATTCATTAACTGATGTATAGGTAAAGAAGAAATATTATACATATATATACACCATGAAACATTACTTGGCCAAAAAAAAGAATGAAATCCTGCAGTTTAAAACAACATGGATGGAACTAGGGAGTATTATGCTTACTGAAATAAGTCAGAGTAAGAAAACACCATGATTTCACTCATATGTGGAACTTTTTTTTTTTTAAAGATTTTATTTATTTATTTAACAGACAGAGATCACAAGTAGGCAGAGAGGCAGGCGGAGGGAGGGGGGTAGGGAAGCAGGCTCCCTGCCGAGCAGAGACCCCGATGTGGGGCTCGATCCCAAGACCCTGGGATCATGACCTGAGCCGAAGGCAGAGGCTTAACCCACTGAGCCACCCAGGTGCCCCTCATATGTGGAACTTAAGTAACAAAACTGATGAACATGGACCAAAAAAGTAGGGCAAACCATGAAAGAGATTCTTAAGTGTAAGAAGAAATTGAGATTTGATGGAGGAAGGTAGGTGGGGGATGGGTTAAATGGGTGATGGGTATTAAGGAGGCCATTTGCTGTAATGAGCAGGGGATGTTGTATGTAAGTGATTAATCAACTACCTGAAACTTTTATTACATTGCATGTTGACTAAGTGGCATTTAAATAAAAAATTGAGAAAGAAAATAAAAAAGAATGAAATCTTGCCATTTTGACAACATGGATGGAAACAGAGGACATTATGCTAAGTGAAATACAGCATATAGAGTAAGACAAATACTGTGTTATCTCTCCTATATTGGAATCTTAAAAAAATAAAACCCAAAATCATAGACACAGAGAACAGATTCATGGTTGTCAGAAGTGGGAAGTGGGAGTGGGTATTGAAAAAAATTGGTGAAGGGAGCTAAAAAAATGTTCATTTTTGGTCAGGTTTCATGAATAGTAACTGTTTAGTACTTTCTATGTTTGGGATGACTTACTGCCTTATTTATACCTAAGAATTTATGGTAATGGCAATGAAAAAAAGAAAAAAGGAAAGAGAACCTAACAGGGCTATAAAAGTTCAAAAAGACACTCACTGGTACTTAGTTAAATGCAAATTAAAATAAAAACAATGGATTCTACTATTTACTTAGATTGATAAAACTGCCAAAGTTGATAATTTGAACTTTTGACCTAGTGTTGGGAAAAGGGAACTTTTGTATACCTCTAATAGTAGTGTAAATTGATAGTTACTTTAAAGGTCAATTTGGCAATACCTATTAAACTTAAAATGGAACTGAACACACCCTATGTGCCAGTGATTCAATTTCTAGAACTCCACCCTAAGGAAATACATGCATGGACAAGGAGACAAAGGGAAGGTATTTATTGCAACACTGTTTGTAACACTGAAAAACTCAAAACAACTTATATGCCTACAAACAGATGAATGGTTAAATAAAATTTGGTATATCCATATAATGGAATTCTATATTGCAATTAAAAAGAATGAACTAGACTTATATAAATCAACATTTTCAAGCATTATTCAGTGAAAATGTATAATGCAAAACAATAAGTACAGTATGACATGTTTTATATAAAAATACACACTAAATGTTAAGTATTTTATCTGTGTCCCTGTTTATGTGTGTAAAAGTACTTTTAAGGTATCTAGGAGGAATCAAGCTCAACTGCCTAGTGATTATTCCTTGGGAGGGGAGAAAAGGGTTTGATTTGACAGGAGGGTCAGGAGAGACTAGCTTTGTGTATAAATATTCTAATTTTACAAAGGAAAAATGTGTTTATATATTTTTAAAATTAAAATTAATTTTAAAAACAGTTTCTATTACTCTGATATATTTGTTGAAAGAATGCATCAATATGTACTGATGATTTGCACAGTAATTTTTATGCTTATGTCTAATAGAGGGTAGGATGATTTTGATGTGACTTTAATATTGACTCATTGTACTTGCAGGCTAGCATGTTGATGTAATATGCTGATATGTGAAAAATGAGGAAAGAGAAACCATTGGGAATACTTAAAAAGCTGGGATCTCATGTTGAATTTTCTTTTTCTTTTTTATCTTTTTATTTTTTTCATTTTATTTTATTTTATTTCTTTTCAGTGTTCCAGAATTCATTGTTTATGCACCACACCCAGTACTCCATGCAATACATGCCCTCCATAATATCCATCACCAGGCTCACCCAACCCCCAGCCCCCTCCCCTCCAAAAGCCTCAGTTTGTTTCTCAGAGTCCACAGTATCTCATGGTTTGTCTCCCCCTCCAATTAACCTCAGTCTATATCTACAGAAATCCATTTCACTTTGGCTCTATTTTCAAAAGTACAGAATATGGTAGAAAAAGCACTGGACTGCAGCTTTGTTCTGATTAAATAGTTGATATGTACTAGTTGTATAAGATTGGGATTTACTTTCCCCAAATGAAAATTAGAGAGATTATCATGGGATCTCTCACCTGGCAATATTTATGAGTAGACCTTAACAGGGTCCATGAAGTCCCTGAAATTATAAGAAAAAAAATTGTGTGTAGGTAGGTATATGCATTTTTTTTGATGTGGAGGCTATTTGGGAGAGAATGGTTATGGAGGGACAAAAACAACAGTTTAGAGCCATCGATCCTGATATTCTTCATCGTCCTTTTCAGCTGTGAAATTCTGTTAAAGGTAATCATTGAGACTCTAATACTATCCTTTTCTCTTTCCATTCATCAAACTCTTAAAACAAGCAGAGACAAAAGAAGTTAACAAGTTTCATCAACTGTAAGATAAAAACTAATAATACCTAAGTCTCAAAGTTAATAATTATTAATTATTATTATAAATATAATATAAATATTATTATATATATAATATATATATAAATAATATAAATATTAATAATTATTAAACAGAATAATCCATGTAAAACCCTATACCACCATCTGCACATCATAAGCCAACAACATATATTTTATTTAAAAAGAACTCTAATGGAATTTGTTAGTGTTAAAACAACAACCTTGATTTCCTAGATCAATAAATAAACTAGGCCTGTGGATTTTTACCTCCTTGGAAAAGTGTAATTAACTGTTCAATAGTTAATGTTCTGGGCTGGAAAAGCTCTGAAAGGTGAGCTCAGAGATTAAGAAAACCATTTGAAACCCAATGAAATGAGAATTTTAGCTTTTTCCAGAACATAGAAAAATGATGGGCATTCAATCAATGTCAGTTTAGCCCAAAACTTGGCTTCATATTCCAAAATTTCCTCATTTTTCTTACTTAGAGGATCCAAGGCCTAGAAAGCTTATTCAAAACCTAACAATCAAGAATAGAGTTATGCTTTTTCAAGTGCTTGCTAAACTTTTCTATGGCATCAGTTCACAAAATGTGGTCTTGGGGTACGTGTGAAGTCATAAATGTATTATTTTCTTTCTAATACCAAGATATTTGTCTTTTTGTCTTTTTAAAAAAGTTCTTTATTTAAATTCAATTTAGTTAACGTATACTGTATTATTAGTTTCAGGGATAGAGTTTGTCTTTTCTTCATCGCTATTCCTTCACAAGTGTATAGTAGAGTTTTCCAGAAGCAGAGTATAACAAAGAAAAAATGTTAAAAAGCTATTTCTTTTTGTTGTCTGATTGCTGTTGCTAGGACTTCTAGTACTATCATGAACAACAGTGGTAAAAGTGGACACCCTTGTGTTCCAGTCTCAAAGGGAAGGCTGTCAGCTTTTCTCCATTGAGAATGATATTTGCTGTGGGTTTTTCATAGATAGATTTGATGAGGTTGAGGAATGGTCCCTCTATCCCTATATTTTGAATTGTTTTAATCAGGAACGGATGCTGTATCTTGTCAAATACTTTTCTGCATCAATTGAGAGGACCATGTGGTTCTTCTCTCTTCTCTTATTGATTTATTCTATTACATTGATTGATTTGCGAATGTTGAACCACCCTTGCAACCCAGGGGTAAATACCACCTGGTCATGGTGGATAATCTTTTTAATGTACTGTTGGATCCTATTATCTAGGATCTTGTTGAGAATCTTGGCATCCATATTCATCAGGGATATTGGTCTGAAATTCTCCTTTTTGGTGGGGTCTTTACCTGGTTTGGGGATAAGGGTAATGCTGGATGTATAGAAAGAGTCCGGAAGTTTTCATTCTGTTTCTATCTTTTGAAACAGCTTCAGGAGAAAATAAATTAAAGGTATTCAAATTGGCAAAGAATAAGTCAAAGTCTCTCTCTTTGCAGAAGAGATGATGCTTTATATGGAAAACCCAAAACACTCCACCCCCAAACTACTAGAACTCATACAGCAAATCAGTAATGTGGCAGGATACAAAATCAATACACAGAAATCAGTTGCTTTCTTATACACTAACAGTAAAAAAATAGAAAGGGAAATTAGAGAATTGATTCCATTTACTATAGCACCAAGAACCATAATATACCTGGGAATAAACCTAACCAAAGAGGAAAAGGATCTGTATTTGAAGAACTACAGAACACTCATGAGCGAAATTGAAGACAGAAAAAGATTTCATGCTCATGGATCAGAAGAATAAACATTGTTAAAATGTCTATACTGCCTAGAGCCATCTATACTTTCAATGCCATCTCAATCAAAATTCCACCAGCATTTTTAAATTTGACAGACAGAGATCACAAGTAGGCAGGGAAGCAGGCAAAGAGAGAGGGGGAATCAGGCTCCCTGCAGAGCAGAGAACCCAATGTGCGTCTCCATTCCAAGAACCTGAGATCATGACCTGAGCCAAAGGCAGAGGCTTAACCCACTGAGCCGCCCAGGTGCCCCTCCACCGGCATTTTTCAAAGAGCTGGAACAAACAATCCTAAAATTTGTATGGAACCAGAAGATACCCCAAATTGCTAAGGAAATGTTGAAAAGGAAAAACAGAACTGGGGGCATCACGTCACCTGATTTCAAGCTTTACTACAAAGCTGTGATCACCAAGACAGCATGCTACTGGCACAAAAACAGACACATAGGCCACATAGAACAGAGTCGAGAGCCTCTTGACTCTAGACCCACATATGGATATGATATGGACCCACAACTCCATGGCCAACTAATCTTTGACAAAGCAGGAAAAAATATCTAGTGGAAAAAAGACACTCTCTTCAATAAATGGTGCTGGGAAAATTGGACAGCTATGTGTAGAAGAATGAAGTTTGATCATTTTCCTACACCATACACAAAGATAAACTCAAAATGGATAAAAGACCTTGACGTGAGGCAAGAACCTATTGAAATCCTAGAGGAGAACACAGGCAGTAACCTCTTCAATCTTGGCCAGGGGAGCTTCTTTCAAGACATGTCTCCTAAGGCAAAGGAAACAAAAGTGAAAATGAACTTTTGCGACTTCATCAAGATGAAAATCTTCTGCACAGCAAAGGAAACCGTCAACAAAACAATGAGGCAACCCACGAAATGGGAGAAGATATTCACAAATGACACTACAGACAAAGGACTGATATCCAAGATCTATAAAGAACCCCTCAAAATCATCACACACAAAACATATAACAATGTCAAAAAATGGGCAGAAAACATGAACAGACACTTCTCCAATGAAGACATACAAATGGCTAACAGACACGTGAAAAAGTGTTCATCATCACTAGCCATCAGGGAGATTCAAGTCAAAACCACATTGAGATACCACCTCACACCAGTTAGAATGGCCAAAATTAGCAAGACAGGAAACAACGTCTGTTGGAGAAGATGTGGAGAAAGGGGAACCCTCTTACACTGTTGGTGGGAATGCAGGTTGGTGCCGCCACTTTGGAAAACAGTGTGGAGATTCCTTAAGAAATTAAAAATAGAGCCTCCCTATGATCCTTCAATTGCACTACTGGGTATTTACCCCAAAGATATTAATGTAGTGAAAGGAAGGGCCATCTGTACCCTAATGCTCATAGCAGCAATGGCCACGGTCGCCAAGCTGTGGAAAGAACCAAGATGCCCTTCAACGGAAGAATGGATAAGGAAGATGTGGTCCATATATACTATGGAGTATTATGCCTCCATCAGAAAGGATGAATACCCAACTTTTGTATAGACATGGATGGGACTGGAAGAGGTTATGCTGAGTGAAATAAGTCAAGCAGAGATGGTTTCACTTACTTGTGGAGCATAAGGAATAACACGGAACATTGGGAGATGGTGAAGAGAAGTGGGTTGGGGGAAATTGGAGGGAGAGAGAAACCAAGAGACTGTGGATCTGAGAAAGAAACTGAGAGTTTAGAGGGGAGGAAGGTGGATGTTGGGTGAGCCTGGTGGTGAGTATTATGGAGGGCACGTATTGCATGGAGCCCCGGGTATGATGCATAAACAATGAATTTTGGAACACTGAAAAATAAAATAAAAATTAAAAAAATATATGTATGTATATATGTATACCAGAAGTGTAGAAAATAAAAATATAAACTGTATCTAGGATGCTTTTTTTGCACAATAAATTACATCATAAATTACATACTTTTTAAAAAAGTAACTCCAATTCCTCATATCTAAGAGATTTGAGAGGCAGGGCGGGTTTTTGTGGGGGGAAGGGAGGGGAAAAATGAAACAAGATGGAACTGGGAAGGGAGATAAAGTGTAAGAGACTCTTAATCTCAGGAAACAAACTGAGGATTGCTGGGGGCTGGGGGAATAGTGATAGGGTGGCTGAGTTATGGACATTGGGGTGGGTATGTGCTATGGTGAGTGCTGTGAATTGTATAAGACCGAGGATTCACAGACCCTACCCCTGAAACAAAGAATACATTATATGTTAAAAAAAAGGTAGAAGTAAATGTTTACCAAAAGAGAGAGAGAGAGAGAGAGGGAGAGAGAGAGAGAATATCCTGGGATTTTCGAGTTGGAAGGACAACTTCTCAGGAAATTTTCATTTACTTGTATGTATGTGATGGTGAGGTTGCAAGGCAAGGTGGGAAGGGGGAAAATGGTATGAGACAGAGTTGTGAATTCCAGTGTCTAAGGTTTTCATTCAGATTTATATATATGTATCATACATGTTATATACATATATATGATTTTTTGTTATATTGTATCTTGTATGACATATAAAATACATAATAAAAAAAGTAATTCTAGGGGCGCCTGGGTGGCTCAGTGGGTTAAATCCTCTGCCTTCAGTTCAGGTCATGATCCCAGAGTCCTGGGATCGAGCCTCGAATCGGGCTCTCTGCTCAGCGGGGAGCCTGCTTCCCCCTCTCTCCCTGCCTGCCTCTCTGCCTACTTGTGATCTTGTCTGTCAAATGAATAAATAAATAAAAAAAAAAAGTAATTCTAAACCCTACTGGGTTCCTTAAAGTACATTAAAGGGGTTAAATTGTGAGTCCACCATAACACTCCTTAAAATTCCTTCTCTGGGACGCCTGGGTGGCTCAGTTGGTTAAGCGGCTGCTTTCGGCTCAGGTCGTGATCCCGGCGTCCTGGGATTGAGTCCCACATTGGGCTCCTTGCTCAGCAGGGAACCTGTTTCTCCCTCTGCCTCTGCCTGCCACTCTGCCTATGCTCGCTCCTGCTCTCTCTCTGACATAAATAAATAAAATCTTAAAAAAAAAAATTAAAACAGTGATCTCAGTACTTTGCGGTGGCTTTAGTTAAAAAAAAAAATTCCTTCTGCTTTCCAGTTCTGTCTTATTCCTAGTTGGCTCCAAAGTCTTTCCCTGTGTACACTTTGTGCTTTTGTAAGTGTGATCATGAATTGTTTTGTATTTTATTTTTAAGGGATTTTTTTAATTTAAAAGGATGCGTACATATAATTTATGAGATAATCAAGCAATACAGAAAATTCTAAAGGAAAACCACAACAAAATCACCACCAATTCCATCATATGAAATGGATATTAAGGAGAACATGTATTGCATGGAGCACGGGTCCATAAACAATGAATCTTGGAACACTACATCAAAAACTAATGATGTACTATATGGTGACTAATATAACATAAAATATAATAATAAAAAAGAAAATAATGAGTGTTAACTTTAACTGGATGGAAAATTTGAAAAAAATCATTTATATCATCTCATCATATCATTTATGTAATCTTAAAGATTTAACAATTTTGGGGTGGAGTCTTTTGGGTTTTACACATAAAGGATCAGGATACAAATCAATGCACAGAAATCAGTTGCATCTCTATGCATTAAAATTATGATTGAGAAAAATCAGTTAACCTATTCACTTAAAATAGCATGAAAAAACATGTTACCTACAAACAAACCTAGTCAAAGAAGGAAAGGATCGGGTAACTCTATTTTTAATGGGATATTATGCCTCTATCAGAAAGGATGAATACCCTACTTTTGTATCAACATTGACGGACTGAAGGAGAGTGTGCTGAGTGAAATAAGTCAAGCAGAGAGAATCAGTTATCATATGGTTCACTTACTTGTGGAGCATAAGGAATAACACAGAGGACATTCGGAGTTGGAGGAAGTGAGTTGGGGGAATTTGGAGGGGCATATGAACCATGAGAGACTGTGGACTTTGAGAAACAAACTGAGGCTTTGGGAGGGGAGAAGGGTGAGGGGTTGGATGAGCCTGGTGGTGGATATTAAAGACGGCAGGTATTGCATGGAGCACTGGGTGTGGTGCATAAACAATGAATCTTGGACCATTGAAAAAGAATAAAATAAATATCTGAAAAGTAAAAAGGAAAGGATCTATACTACAGATACTACTGAAGGAGGGTGTTGATAAAATGTTGCTTCTTAGGTTTAAATCTTTTTTAAAAAATATTTTATTTATTTGAGAGAGAGACAGTGAGAGAGAGCATGAGCGAGGAGAAGGTCAGAGGGAGAAGCAGACTCCCCATGGAGCTGGGAGCCCGATGTGGGACTCGATCCCGGGACTCCAGGATCATGACCTGAGCTGAAGGCAGTCACCTAACCAACTGAGCCACCCAGGTGCCCATGTTGCTTCCTAGGTTTAAGTATATGGCACTTTCTTTATGCTTCCACACATACATTTGAAAAGACATCTATCTTCATGAAACAAGTATTGGTTGAGAGAAGCATTCTGCATATTCTTGATCCTCAGAGTTACATATATGGCACTGCCTTTATGCTTTTACACAAACTTCTGAAATGCTTCTACCTTCGTGAAACAAGTTTTTAGTTGAAAGTTGCATCCTACACAGCCTTGTTTCTCAAAGTCCATTGTACTTTCCGTATGCTTCCAAATGTACATTTGAAAACACTACTTTCTTCAAGGGCACCTGGGAGGCTCAGTCATTAAGCGGCTGCCTTCAGCTCAGGTCCTTATCCCAGAGTCCTGGGATCAAGTCTTGCATCAGGCTCCCTGCTCAGTGGGCACTTTGCTTCTTCCTCTCCTGTTCCCCATGCTGTGTTCCCTCTCTTGCTATCTTTTTCTCTGTCAAATAAGTAAAATAAAATCTTTTTTTTTTTTAAAAGAGAAAACACTACTATCTTCAATAAACAAGATATTTGTTTTTTAAAAAACCCAACCCTATGACCCTGCAATTGCACCACTGGGTATTTGCTCCAAATATAGATAGAGTGAAAAGAAGAGCCATATGCACCCCAGTGTTCATAGCAACAATGCACAATAGCCATATTGTGGAAAGAGCCAAGATGCCTTTCAATGGATGAATGGATAAAGATGATGTGGCCCATATATACAGCGGAATGTTACTCAGCCATCGGAAAAGATGAATACCCAACTTTTGCATCAACATGGATGGGATGGAAGGAGGTTATGCTAAGTGGAATAAGTCAATCAGAGAAAGTCAATTATCATATGGCTTCACTTACTTGTGGAGCATAAGGAATAGCATGGAAGATATTAGGAGAGGGAAGAGAAAAATGAATGGGGGGAAATCAGAGCAGGAGGTAAACTATGAGAGACTATGGACTCCAGGAAACAAACTGAGGGTTTCAGGGCTGGGGTGGGGGGATGGGTTAGCCTGGTGACAGGTTTAAAGGAGGGCATGTATTGCTTATATTGCATAGAGTACTGGGTGTTATACACAAACAATGAATCATGGAGTATATGGTGAATAATATAACATAATTAAAAAATAAAAAATAAATATCTTAAAAATAAATAAAAATTAACAATTTTACACAGTATCTTGTTTAATTCATACTTGTCTTGTAATTTTCCTGAAGTGAAAATAAAGGAAGATAAGTTTATTTGATATACTGTCTTTTAGATTCTTTAAGGATAAGAGGAAAAGAGGATGAACAATATTGGGATGATAAATGTTTTTTATTTTTTTTAAAGATTTTATTTATTTATTTGATAGACAGAGATCACAAGTAGTCAGAGAGACAGGCAGAGAGAGAGGAGGAAGCAGGTTCCCTGTGGATCAGACAGCCCGATGCGGGGCTCCATCCCGGGGTCATGACCTGAGCTGACAGCAGAGGCTTTAACCCACTGAGCCACCCAGGCTCCCAATAAATGTTTTTTAAATTCAAATTTCCAAAAATAATTTTTTTGGAGGGGAGGAGCAGAGGGAGAGAAAGAATCTTAAGCACGCTCCATGTGGGGCTCTGATTTCACAACCCTGAGATCATGACATGAGCAGAAATCAAGAGTAAGTCCCTGAACCAAATGAGCCAGCCAGGTGCCCCTAGATTTTCCAAATTTAGGTAATATCAGTTGTTTCCCTACTGTGAGAAATGAAGATACTGGTACACTTACAATTTCTCTCTCCCTCCTCTCACTCATTATTCCTGGATATTATTTGTTAGGCATTTTTATTTTTTAATTTTTAGTTTTTAAAATTTTTAAATTACTTTTCAGTGTACTAGAATTCATTGTTTATGCACCACACCCAGTGCTCCATGCAATACGTGCCCTCCACAATACTCACCACCAGGCTGGCCCAACTTCCCACTCCCTGCTCCTTCAAAACCCTCAGATTGTATTTCAGAGTCCATAGTCTCTCATGGCTCATCTCGCCCTCCAATTTCCCTCAAACCCTTCTCCTCTCCATCTCCCTATGTCCTCCATGTTATTTCTTATGCTCCACAAACAAGTGAAACCATATGATAATTGACTCTCTCTGCTTGACTTATTTCACTCAGCATAATCTCTTCCAGTTCCGTCCATGTTGATACAAAATTGGGTATTCATCCTTTCTGATGGAGGCATAATACTCCATAGTATATATGGACCACATCTTCCTTATCCATTCTTCCGTTGAAGGGCATCTTGGTTCTTTCCACAGCTTGGCGACTGTGGCCATTGCTGCTATGAGCATTAGGGTACAGATGGCCCTTCCTTTCACTACATTAATATCTTTGGGGTAAATACCCAGTAGTGCAATTGAAGGATCATAGGGAGGCTCTATTTTTAATTTCTTAAGGAATCTCCACACTGTTTTCCAAAGTGGCGGCACCAACCTGCATTCCCACCAACAGTGTAAGAGGGTTCCCCTTTCTCCACATCTTCTCCAACAGACGTTGTTTCCTGTCTTGCTAATTTTGGCCATTCTAACTGGTGTGAGGTGGTATCTCAATGTGGTTTTGACTTGAATCTCCCTGATGGCTAGTGATGATGAACACTTTTTCACGTGTCTGATAGCCATTTGTATGTCTTCATTGGAGAAGTGTCTGTTCATGTTTTCTGCCCATTTTTTGACATGATTATGTGTTTTGTGTGTGTTGAGTTTGAGAAGTTCTTTATAGATTCTGGCTATCAGCCTTTTGTCTGTACGGTCATTTGCAAATATCTTCTCCCATTCCGTGGGTTGCCTCTTTGTTTTGTTGACTGTTTCTTTTGCTGTACAGAAGCTTTTGATCTTGATGAAGTCCCAAAAGTTCATTTTTGCTTTTGTTTCCTTTGCCTTTGGAGACATATTTTGAGAGAAGTTGCTGTGGCTGATATCGAAGAAGTTACTGCTTATGTTCTCCTCTATGATTCTGATGGAGTCCTGTCTCATGTTGAGGTCTTTTATCCATTTCGATTTATCTTTGTGTAAGGTGTAAGAGAATGGTTGAGTTTTATTCTTCTACACATAGCTTTCCAATTTTCCCAGCACCATTTATTGAAGAGACTGTCTTTTTTCCACTGTATATTTTTTCCTGCTTTGTCGAAGATTGTTTGACCATAGACTTGAGGGTCCATATCTGGGCTCTCTACTCTGCTCCACTGGTCTATGTGTCTCTTCTTATGCCAGTACCATGCTGTCTTGGTGATCACAGCTTTGTAGTATAGCTTGAAATCAGGTAACGTGATGCTGCCAGTTTTGTTTTTCTTTTTCAGCATTTCCTTAGCAATTCGGGGTCTCTTCTGAATCCATACACATTTTAGGATTATTTGCTCCAGCTCTTTGAAAAATACCAGTGGAATTTTGATCAGAATGGCATTAAAAGTATGGATTTCTCTAGGCAGTTAAACATTTTAACAATGTTTATTCTTCCAATTCAAGAGCATGGAATGGTCTTCCATCTTTTTGTGTCTTCTTCGATTTCTTTCATGAGTGTTCTGTAGTTCCTCCAGTACAGATCCTTTACCTCTTTGGTTAGGTTTATTTCCACATATCTTATGGTTCTTGGTGCTTTGAAGCATTTTAAACAGGAACGGATGCTGGATTTTGTCAAATGCTTTTTCTGCATCAACCGAAAGGACCATGTGGTTCTTCTCTCTTCTCTCATTGATTTATTCTATCACATTGATTGATTTGCAAATGTTGAACTATCCTTGCAACCCAGGGATGAATCCCACCTGGTCATGGTGGATAATATTTTTAATGTGCTGTTGGATCTTATTTGCTACAATCTTGTTGAGAATCTTAGCATCCATATTCATCAGGGATATTGGTCTGAAATTCTCCTTTTTCGTGGGGTCTTTGCCTGGTTTGGGGATCAGGGTAATGCAGGCTTCATAAAAAGAGTCGGAAAGTTTTCCTTCTGCTTGAATTTTTTGAAACAGCTTCAGAGAATAGATGTTATTTATTCTTTGAAAGTTTGGTAGAATTCCCCAGGGAATCTGTCAGTTCCTGGGCGCTCGCTTTTTGGGAGATTTTTGATCACTGCTTCAATCTTGTTACTAGATATTGGTCTATTCAGGTTGTCAATTTCTTCCTGATTCAGTTTTGGAAGTTTATAGTTTTCCAGGAATGCATCCATTTCATCTAGGCTGCTTAACTTATTGGCATATGACTGTTGATAATAATTTTTGATGATTGTTTCTATTTCCTTGGTGTTAGTCGTGATCATTCATAATTTTATTAATTTGGGCCTTCTCTCTTTTCTTTTGGATTAGTTTGGCCAATCGTTTATTGATCTTATTGATTCCTTCGAGAAAACCAGCTTCTGGTTTCATAGATGCGTTCTACTGTATCTCTAGCTTCTATCTCATTGATTTCTGCTCTCATCTTGATTATTTTCCTTCTTTTGTGTGGAGTTGGCTTAATTTATTGTTGATTCTCCAGTTCTTTAAGGTGTAGAGACAGCTGGTGTATTCTGGATTTTTCAATTTTTTTGAGGGAGTCTTGGCTGGCTATTTATTTCCCTCTTAGGACTGCCTTTGCCATATCCCATAAGTTTTGGACTGAAGTGTCTTCATTCTCATTGGTCTCCATGAATTGTTTAAGTTCTTTGATTTCCTGATTGATCCAAGCATTCTTAAGGAAGGTGGTCTTTAGCTTCCAGGTGTTTGAGTTCCTTCCAAACTTTTCCTTGTGGTTGAGCTCCAGTTTCAAAGCATTGTGATCTGAGAATATACAGGGAGTAATCTCAATCTTTTGGTATCGGTTGAGCCCTGATTTGTGACCCAGTATGTGGTCTATTCTGGAGAAAGTTCCATGTGCACTTGAGAAGAATGAGTGTTCTGTTGTTTTAGGGTGGAATGTTCTGTATATATCTATGAGGTCTATCTGCTTCAATGTTTCATTCAATGCTCTTGTTTCTTTATTGATTTTCTGCTTGGATGATCTGTCTATTTCTAAGAGTGGTATATTAAGATCCCCTACTATTAATGTATTCATATTAATATGTCTCTTTATCTTGATTAACAGTTTTCTCCCATATTGGGGGCATAAATATTTACAATTGTTAGATCTTCTTGGTGGATAGTCCCTTTAAGAATGATGTAGTGTCCTTCTGTATCTCTGACTATAGTCTTCAGTTTAAAATATAATTTATCTGATATGAGAATTGCTACCCCAGCCTTCTTTTGAGGCCCATTGGCCTGAGAGATGCTTCTCCATCTCTTCACTTTCAGTCTGGTTGTATCCTTAGGTTCGAAATGGGTCTCTTGTAGACAACATATGGATGGGTCCTGTCGTTTTAACCAATGTGCAACCCTGTGTGGCTTTATGGGTGCATTTAGGCCATTCACATTGAGAGTGATTATTGAGAGACATGTTTTTATTGACATCGTGTTACCTTTGAAGTCTTTTTTTTCTGTAGATTGTCTCCATATATTTCTGTACAATGACATTCTTGGGATTTTCCCTCTTTTATAGAACCCCTCTTAATATTCCCTGCAGTGTCGGCTTGGTGGTTGCATACTCTTTTAAACCTTGCTGGTCTTGGAAACTCTTTATCTCTCCATCCATTTTGAATAATATCTTATCCAGTCTTGCTGGATAAGATATTCTTGGCTGCATGTCCTTCTCATTTATTGCCCTGAATACATCTTGCCAGCCCTTTCTGGCTTGCCAGGTTTCTGTGGACAGGTCTGACTTTATTCTGATGGGCTTTCCTCTGTACGTAAGGAACTTCTTTGTCCTAGCAGCTTTCAAGAGGTCCTGTCTACAATTATGATTCACCATTCTCACTATCAGGTGTCTTGAAGTCTTTCTAGATTCTATAATCTTGGGGGGAGACCGTTCTGCCTCTAGTACACAAACGCTGGTTCCATTCGCCATATTGGGAAAATTTTCTTGGAGAATTTGTTCAACTATATCTTCTAGTCTTCTTTCTTTTTCTTCCCCCTCAGGGATTCCAATAATTCTGACGTTGGAACGTTTCATGGGGTCATTTATTTCCCTAATTCTGTTTTTGTGGCTTCTAAGCTGCTTGTTCCAGTCTTCCTCCTGATCCTTTCTCTCTATCTGTTTGTCCTCCAGACCACTAATTCTATCTTCTGCCTCAGTCACCCTAGCTTTTAGAGAATTTAGATTAGATTGGAACTCATTGAGAACATTGTGAACATCATCCCTGGTGGCTTTCACTTCTGCCCTAATCAATTCCGTTTTTTCATCCATGGCTTTCTCCAGCGTAGCTATTTCCTGGATAATTCTTAGCCTGAATTCCGTTTCTGACGTATTGTCTATGTCCATAGCCATTAGTTCTGTTGCAGAAGGCCCAGCCTCTGAATTTTTCTTCTGTTGGGCATTCCTTCTCCAAGTCATTTTGGTGAGAGATGACTGAATGGATGTAGCTGAATGTCTCAACCGTGGTGCAGGCAAGGTGCACCCTGGAACACTTCTGAGCAATTAAGAGTCCCCTCCTAATCGAAAGAAAAGAGAAAGTTAAAAAAAAAAAAAAAAAAAGAAAGAAAAAGAGAGAGAGAGAGAGAGACAAGAAAAAAAAAAAAAGAAAGATAAAATAAAGTTGGCCCCAAGGTAAGATTTATGAAGTATACGAACAAAAACAGACAAACAAAAAGACTCATAAAAGTAGATGAGAAGAGAAAAAATATATATATAAAAACAAAACAAAACAAGAACCTCCACAAAAAGAACCCCAGGTATAAGATTTATATACTACCAGGACAAAAACAAATACACAGAAACACTGGCAGAAGAAGAAGATGGGAGAGTGGTTATAAATTCTCAGTGTGAGCGAGGAAGGTTATTTTGATTCTTCCTGGATGTATCTTGATATCTTTGTTAAAGGACTCAACTTTAACCCCCCTTTAAGATAAAGGGGGATTAAAAACTAGTTTACCTATAGGAGTAGCATTGAATGGGGAAAGGTGATTTCCCCATACTTTTATACTTTTTATAAAAAAAGTATAAACTAAACTATACTAAAATTTAAAAAAATTGAAAAAATTGAAAAGCAAAAGAAAAACACAGGTATATGTATCAAAAAGTTCAGGTTAAAAGGTTATTATGGAATTTGATGTACTGGACATCTCACGGTGATGGTAAATAGGTTAAAAATTATCTATAAAAAAATGAACCAAAATAGTGGGAATGAATTAAAAATAAAAGTTGTATCTGTGAAGTAGTGGTGTTTGTGCTCTTGTCTTTTTTTTTTCTTGTTGTTGCTGTTGTTGTTGTTGGTTTTCTGGGGAAAGGGCCCTGGGTTTTCAGGCACTGTTTCCTGAGTTAAGTCCTCCTGCCCCCATCAAGGGGGTGGGCTCTGAGGAAACAGACCGGTTTTTCAGGGTTTTGTTCTGTGGAAGTTTTTTTCTTAGATTGTTCATTTGTTTTCTCTGGCCTTGGCAGCTTTTGATGGTTTTTGGAGGTTTAGAGGAAGGCAAACTGCCCCCAGACCTCCCTCTCAGAGAGAAGCCTCAGTCTGTACCCCTCTGGGTGCTCCAGAGCACATAAATTCCCCCTCAGCAGCTGGCAGAGCACGTTCCTGGTCATGGTCTTTGGGGACACAGGAACTCCTGCTTGTACCCAAAACCACAATAGCCATGGCTGTCTGGGCAGCTCCAGACTGCCAGAGAGGTTCCAAGCAGTGATAGGGCACTGAGATTTTCCCACTGGCCTGGGCTGGGAGTGCTCAGACTGAGATACCGCTGGCCAGCGCCTGCATGCACCTCTCTCCAGGAGGGGTGAGGGGTGCGACTCAGACTCTGGTAGCCCGGTGCACGGAGAGTGCAAAAGGCTGCATTTCTGCAGGCTGGCGAGGCTCCCTGCCCTCATGGGAGCTGGCACCCAGATGCTCTCAGGTGCGCTGGTGGCCCAGGGACCAAGACCTGGTTTCTTTGCTGCACTCTCTCTGGCCCAATGCCAGGGATGGCTGCCCGGGGACAAAAGCCCCTGTCCCCAACCGCTCCAATTCCCACAATCTCCCCCCACGATCCTTTACTCTCTTTGAGTGCCCTCAACCAGACTCCAAGACAATGCTGGTCCCCAATCCCAGGACACTCTTGCATTGGGGTATCACTTTCCAATGGGTTGCTTCTGGTGGCTCCCTCCCCCTTTTGTTTATCTTCCGATATCAGTCTAATGTTCCCACTCCACTTTACCTGCCCACTGGTGCCCCCATAGAGATCCAGAAGTGTATATTCTAATCTCAGGCTGATTTCATAGATGATCAGAGTTCTTTGGTAGGTCATCAGCTCACTTTAAGGTACAGGTTGCAATGGCGCCTCCTCCTTCTTCCCCGCCGTCTTGTCTCCTTCACCAAGATTTCATTCATTCTTTTTGATAGCTTCATTATATTCCATTGTATGGAATTGTGTGTGTGTGTGTATACATATACATACACATACATATATACATACATACATACTTGTGGTATGTATATACATACCGCAATTTCTTCATCCATTCCTGAGTTGATGCACATTTGGGCTCTTTCCATAATTTGGCTATTGTTGATAATGTTGTTATAAAAATTCAGGTGCATGTTCCACTTCAAAACAGTAATTTTGTATCCTTTCAGTGAAAGCCTAGTAGTATAATTGCTGGGTCATAGGGTAGTTCTATTTTTAACTTTTTGAGGAATCTCCATACTGCTTTGTAGAGTGGCTGCACCAGTTTGCATTCCCACCAACAGTACAAGAATGTTCCCCTTTCTCTGCAACCTCACCAACACCATTCTTTCTTCTGTTGTCATTTTTAGCCATTCTGACAGGTGGGAGATAGTATCTCATCATGGTTTTCATTTGTATTTCCCTAATGATGAGTGATGTTGACCATCTTTTCAGATGTCTGTTGGCCATCTGTATGTATTCTTTGAAAAAATGTCTATTTATGTCTTTTGCCCATTTCTTCACTGGATTTATTATTTCTTTGTGTGTTGAGTTTAATAAGTTCTTTCTATATTTTGGATACTAGCCCTTTATCTGAAATGTCATTTGCAAATATCTTCTTCCATTCCATAGGTTGCCTTTTAGTTTTGTTGATTTTTTTCCTTCTCTTTGCAGAAGGTTTTTTATATCAACAAAGCCCCAGTAGTTCATTTTTGCCTTTGTTTCCCTTCCCTTTGGAGATGTGTCTAGCAAGAAGTTGCTGCAGCCAAGGTTGAAGAGGTTGCTGCCTATGTTCTCCTCTAGGGTTTTGATCGACTCCTGTTGCACAGTTAGGTCTTTCACTCATCTTTAGTTTATTTTTGTGTGTTGTAAGGAAATGGTCCAGATTCATTTTTCTGCTTGTGGCTGTCCAATTTTCCCAGCACCATTTGTTGAGAAGACTTTTTCTTTTTTCCATTGGATCTTCTTCCTTGTTTTGCCAGAGTAGTTGACATAGAGTTGAGGGTCCATTTCTCGATTTTCTATTCTGTTTCATTGATCTATGCTCTGTTTTTGTGCAAATGCCATGCTGTCTTGATGATGACAGTTTCGTAAAAGAGCTGAAATTCTGGAATTGTGAAGCCTCTACCTTTGCTTTTCTTTTTCAAGATAGTTTTGGCTATTCTGGGTCTTTTGTTTTGCTGTACACATTTTAGGATTATTTGTTCCAGCTATGTGAAAAATGTCAGTGATATTTTGATAGGGATAATACTGAAGGTGTAGATTGCTCTAGGTAACCTAGACATTTTAAAGTTTTATTTTATTTTTTCAGTGTTCCAATATTCATTGTTTATGCACCACACCCAGTGCTCTATGCACTTATGCCCTCCTTAGTACCCACCACCAGGCTCACCTAATACCTACTCCACCCCCTCCAAAATCCTCAATTTGTTTCTCAGAGTCCACAGTCTCTCATGATTTGTTTCCCCCTCCAATTTCCCCCAACTCACTTCTCCTCTCCTTCTCCCAATGTCCTCTGTGTTTTTCCTTATGCTCACAAGTAAGTGAAACCGTATGATAATTGACTCTCTCTGCTTGACTTATTTCACTCAGCATAATCTCTTCCAGTCCCATCCATGTTGATAGAAAAGTTGGGTATTCATCCTTTCTGATGGAGGCATAATATTCTATTATATATGTGGACCATATCTTCTTTGTCTGTTGAAGGGCATCTTGGTTCTTTCCACAGTTTGGCAACTGTGGCCATTGCTGCTATGAACATTGGGGTACAGGTGGCTTTTCTTTTCACTACATTGTATCATTGGGGTAAATACCCAAAAATTCAACTGCGGGGTCATAGGGTAGCTCTATTTTTAATTTCTTAAGGAATCTCCACACTGTTTTCCAAAGTGGCTGCACCAACCTGCATTCCCACCAACAGTATAAGAGGGTTTCCCCTTTCTCCACATCCTGTCCAACACTTGTTGTTTCCTGTCTTATTAATTTTGGCCATTCTAACTGGTGTGAGGTGGTATCACAATGTGGTTTTGATTTGGATCTCCCTGAAGGCTAATGATGAACACTTTTTCATGTGTCTGTTAGCCATTTGTATGTCTTCTTTGGGGAAGGGTCTGTTCATGTCTTCTGCCCATTTTTTGACGTGATTATTTGTTCTGTATGTGTTGAGTTTGAGGAGTTCTTTATAGATCTTGGATATCAGCCTGTAGTGTCATTTGCGAATATCTTCTCCCATTCCATGGGTTGTCTATAGTGTCATTTGCGAATATCTTCTCCCATTCCATGGGTTGCGTCTTTCTTTTGTTGGCTGCTTCTTTTGCTGTGCAGAAGCTTTTGATCTTGATGAAGTCCCAAAAGTTCATTTTTGCTTTTGTTTCCTTTGCCTTAGGAGACATGTCTTGAAAGAAGTTCCTCTGGCTGATGTTGAAGAGGCTACTGCCTGTGTTCTCCTCTAAGACGTTAATAGATTCCTGCCTCACGTTGAGGTCTTTTATCCATTTTGAGTTTATCTTTGTGTATGGTGTAAGAGAATGATCAAGTTTCATTCTTCTTTACATAGCTTTCCAATTTTCCCAGCACCATTTATTGAAGAGACTTTTTTCCACGAGATATTTTTTCCTGCTTTGTCGAAGATTAGTTGGCTATGGAGTTATGGGTCTATATCTGGGCTCTCTACTCTGTTCCACTGGCCTATGTGTCTGTTTTTGTGCCAGTACCTTGCTGTATTGGTTATCACAGCTTTGTAGTGAAGCTTGAAATCAGGCCATGTGATGTCCCCAGGTTTGTTTTTCTTTTTCAACATTTCCTTAGCATTCGGGGTCTCTTCTGGTTCCATACAAATTCTAGGATTGTTTGTTCCAGCCCTTTGAAAAATGTCAGTGGAATTTTGATCGGGATGGCATTGAAAGTATAGATTGCTCTGGGCAGCATAGACATTTTAACAATGTTTTTTTTTCTGATCTGGGAGCATGGAATGCTCTTCCATCTTTTTGTGTCTTCTTCAATTTCTTTCATGAGTGTTCTGTAGTTCCTCAAGTACAGACCCTTTACCTCTTTGGTTAGGTTTATTCCCAGGTATTTTATAGTTCTTGGTGTTATAGTAAGTGGAATCAGTTTCCTAATTTCCCTTTCTATATTTTCATTCTTAGTGTATAAGAAAGTAACTGATTTCTGTGCATTGATTTTGTATCCTGCTACATTACTGAATTACTGTGAATATATTAATTGTAGAGAATCTTAAGAGGCCAGTAACAGATGATCCAAGCAGAAAATCAATAAAGAAACAAGATCTTTGAATGACACATTGGATCAGATGGACCTCATAGATATATACAGAACATTCCACCCTAAAACAGCAGAATACTCATTCTTCTTGAGCACAGGTGGAACTTTTTCCAGAATAGAATGTGACATACTGGGTCACAAATCAGGGATCAACTGAAACCAAAAGATTGAGATTATTCCCTACATATTCTCAGATCACAATGATTTGAAACTGGAACTCAATCACAAGACAAAGTTTGGAAGGAACTCAAACTCTTGGAAGCTAAAGACCAACCTGCTTAAGAATGTTTGGATCAACCAGGAAATCAAAGAAGAACTTAAACATTTCATGGAAACCACTGAAAATAAAGACACATCAGCCCAAAACCTATGGGATATGGCAAAGGCAGTCCTAAGGTGGAAATGCATAGCCATCCAAGCCTCCCCTCCAACAATTGAAAAATCCAGAATACACCAGCTCTCTTTATACCTTAAAGAACTGGGAAATCAACAACAAATTAAGCCAACCCCATGCACAAGAAGGGAAATAATCAAGATGAGAGCAGAGATCAATGAGATAGAAACTAGAGATATAGTAGAACACATCAACGAAACTAGAAGCTAGTTCTTTGAAAGAATCAATAAGATCGATAAACCACTGGCCAAACTAATCCAAAAGAAAAGAGAGAGGACCCAAATCAATAAAATTATGAATGAAAAGGGAGAGATCACGACTAACACCAAGGAAATATAAACAATCATCAGAAATTATTATCAATAGTAATATGCCAATAAGTTAAGCAACCTAGATGAAATGGATGCATTACTGAAAACCTATAACCTTCCAAGAATGAATCAGGAAGAAATTGACAACCTGAATAGCCCAACATCTTGTTACAAGATCGAAGCAGTGATCAAAGACCTTGCAAAAAACAAGAGCCCAGGACCTGACAGATTCCCTGGGGAATTCTACCAAACCTTCAAAGAAGAAATAATACCCATTTTTCTGAAGCTGTTCCAAAAGATAGAAACAGAAGGGACATTCCAGACTCTTTTTATGAAGCCTGCATTACCCTGTTCCCCAAACCAGGCAAAGACCCCACCAAAAACTAGAATTTCAGACCAATATCCCTGTTGAATATGGATGCCAAGATTCTCAACAAGATCCTAGCTAACAGGTTCCAACAGTACATTTTAAAAAGAGTATCCACCATGACCAGGTGGGATTTATCAATGGGATGCAAGCGTGGTTCAACATTTGTAAATCAATCAATGTAATAGAATAAATCAATAAGAGAAGAGAAAGGAACCACATGGTTCTCTGAATTGATGCAGAAAAAGTATTTGACAAGATACAGCATCCATTCCTGATTAAAACAATTCAAAATATAGGGATAGAGGGAACATTCCTGAACTTCATAAAATCTATCTATGAAAACCCACAGCAAATATCATCCTCAATGGGCAAAAGCTGACGGCCTTCCCATTGAGATCAGGAACACGACAAGGATGTTCACTCTCGCCACTGTTGTTCATGATAGTACTAGAAGTTCTATCAACAGCAGTCAGAACAAAAAGCAATAAAAGGTATTCAAATTGGCAAAGAAGAAGTCAAAGTGTCTCTCTTTGCAGATGACATGATACTTTATATAGAAAGTCCAAAAGACTTTACCCCCAAACTATTAGAACTCATATTAAATAGACATTTTAACAATATTTGTTTTCCCTCCGTGAACATGGAATATTTTTCCATTTCTTTGTGTCCCCCTCAATTTCTTTCATGGGCATTCTATAGTTTTCTGAGTACAGATCTCTTGCCTCATTGGTTAGGTTTATTCCTGGGTATCTTATGGTTATTGATGCAATCAGAAATGAGATTGACTCCTTAATTTCTCTTCCTTCTGTCTCATTGTTAATTTATAGTAATGCAACTGATTTCTGTGCATTGATTTTATATCCTGATACATTGCTGAATTCCTATACGAGTTCTAGGAATTTGGGGATGGATTCTTTTGGATTTTCCACATAAAATGTCATGTGATCAGCAGAGAGTGAGAATTTGACTTCTTTACTATTTCAGATGCCATTTATTTATTTATTTATTTATTTTTGTTGTCTGAGTGCAGAGGCTAGGACTTCTAGTACTATTTTGAACAGCAGTCTATCATTTATTTCTGCTCTCATCTCTATTATTTCTCTTCTTCTGCTACCTTTAGGGCTCATTTATTGTTCTTTTTTTAGCTCTTTTATGTGTAAGCTTATGTTGTGTATTTGAGATTTTTCTTGCTTCCTGTGGTAGGCTGTACTGCTGTATACTTCCCTCTTATGGCTACTTTAGCTGCATCCCCCAAATTTTAAACCATTGTGTTTTCATTTTCATTTGTTTCCATGTACTTTTAAATTTCTTCTTTAATTTTCTGGTTAACCCATTCATTCCTTAGTAGGATGTTCTTTAACCTCAATTTCTTTGTGATCTTTCCAAATTTTTTCTTGTAGTTGACTTCAAGTCTCATAGCATTGTGGTCATTAAATATGCATGAGATAATCTCAATATTAAAAGAAATTCTTTATTTAGCCAGCATACATAGTACATCATAATTTTTGTTGTAGTGTACAATGATTCATTAGTTGTGTATTATATCAGATCATATGCTGGCTAAGTGAACATGGTAAAAAAAATAAAAATTCTTCATCTAAATTCAATTTAGTTAACATATAGTGTATTAGTAGTTTCATAGGTAGAATTTAGTGATTCATCACTTGCATATAACACACAGTGCTTATTATATCAAGTGCCATCCTTAATGCCTTCACCCACTTACCCCATCCCCCCACCTACTCCTCCTTATAGAAACCCTCAATTTGTTTCCTGGAGTTAGCATTTCTTATGATATGCCTCCCTGTCAATTTTCATTTTATTTTATTTTTCCTTCCCTTCACTATAGTCCTCTGCTATGTTTCTTAAATTTCACAGTTCAGTGAAATCATATGGTATTTATCTGTCTCTGACTGACTTATTTCACTTAACATAACACCCTCTAGTTCCATCCACATCATTGCAAATGGCACGATTTCATTCTTTTTGATGGCTGAATAATATTATACACACACACATACACACATATCACACTACACCTTTTTAAAAATAAAAAAAATTTTTAATAAACATATAATGTATTATTAGCCCAGTGGTACAGGTCTGTGAATCGCCAGGTTTATACACTTTACAGCACTCACCATAGTGCATACCCTCCCCAATGTCCATAACCTCACCACCCTCTCCCTACCCCCTCCCTCCGGGTCCCCTCAGTTTGTTTTGTGACATTAAGAGTCTCTTATGATTTGTCTCCCTCCCAATCCCATCTTGTTTCACTTATTCTTTTCCTACCCCTCAAACCCTCCCCCGTTGCATATCCACTTCCTCATATCAGTGAGATCATATGATAGTTGTCTTTCTCCAATTGGCTTATTTCGCTAAGCATAATACCCTCTAGTTCCATCCACGTTGTCGCAAATGGCAAGATTTCATTTCTTTTGATGGCTGCAGAGTATTCCATTGTATATATATACCACTTCTTCTTTATCCATTCATCTGTTGATGGACATCTAGGTTCTTTCCATAGTTTGGCTATTGTGGACATTGCTCCTATAAACAATCGGGTGCAGGAGCCCCTTCGGATCACTACGTTTGTATCTTTAGGGTAAATACCCAGTAGTGCAATTGCTGGGTCATAAGGTAGTTCTATTTTCAACTTCTTGAGGAACTTCCATGCTGTTTTCCAGAGTGGCTGCACCAGCTTGCATTCCCACCAACAGTGTAGGAGGGTTCCCCTTTCTCCACATCCTTGCCAGCATCTGTCATTTCCTGACTTGTTCATTTTAGCCATTCTGACTGGTGGGAGGTGGTATCTCATTGTGGTTTTGATTTGTATTTCCCTGATGCCAAGTGATGTGGAGCACTTTTTCATGTGTCTGTTGGCCATCTGGATGTCTTCTTTGCAGAAATGTCTGTTCATGTCCTCTGCCCATTTCTTGATTGGATTATTTGTTCTTTAGGTGTGGAGTTTGCTAAGCTCTTTATAGATTTTGGATACTAGCCCTTTATCTGATAAGTCGTTTGCAAATATCTTCTCCCATCCTGTCAGTTGTCTTTTGGTTTTGTTAACTGTTTCCTTTGCTGTGCAAAAGCTTTTGATCTTGATGAAGTCCCAATAGTTCATTTTTGCCCTTGCTTCCCTTGCCTTTGGCGATGTTCCTAGGAAGAAGTTGCTGCGGCTGAGGTCAAAGAGGTTGCTGCATGTGTTATCCTCAAGGATTTTGATGGATTCCTTTTTCACATTGAGGTCCTTCATCCATGTTGAGTCTATTTTCGTGTGTGGTGTAAGGAAATGGTCCAATTTCATTTTTCTGCACTTGGCTGTCCAATTTTCCCAACACCATTTGCTGAAGAGGCTGTCTTTTTTCCATTGGACATTCTTTCCTGCTTTGTTGAAGATTACTTGACCATAGAGTTGAGGGTCTATTTCTGGGCTCTCTATTCTGATTCTGTTCCATTGATCTATGTGTCTATTTTTGTGCGAGTACCATATTGTCTTGATGATGACAGCTTTGTAATAGAGCTTGAAGTCCAGAATTGTGATGCTACCAACTTTGGCTTTCTTTTTCAATATTCCTTTGGCTATTTAAGGTCTTTTCTCGTTCCGTATAAATTTTAGGATTATTTGTTCCATTTCTTTGAAAAAAATGGATGGGATTTTGATAGAGATTGCATTAAATGTGTAGATTGCTTTAGGTAGCATAGACATTTTCACAATATTTGTTCTTCCAATCCAGGAGCATGGAGACACCACACCTTCTTTATCCATTCATCTTCCAGTGAACATCTGGACTCTTTCCATATTTTGACTATTTTATACATTGCTGCTATAAACATTGGGGTGCATGTGCCCTTTGAATCATTATGTTTTTATCCTTTGGATAAATATCTTTTTAAAAAAATGATTTTATTTATTTATTTGACAGAGAGAGTGCACAAGCAGGGGGAGCAGGAGGCACAGGGAGAGGGAGAAGCAGGGTCCCCACTTCAGGAAGCCCAATGTGGGCCTCCATCCAAGGATGCTGGGATCATGACATGAGCTGAAGGCAGATGCTTAACTGGCAGCCACCCAGGTGCCCTGAACAAATATCTTGTAGTGCATTTGCTGTATTGTAGGGTAGTTCTACTTTTTAACTTTTGGAGGAGCCTCCATACTGTTTTCCAGAGTTTCTGCAACATTTTGCATTCCCACAAAAAGTGTAAGAGGATTCCTCTTTCTCTGCATTCTCACCATTTCTTGTTTTGTTAAATTTAGGCATTCTGACAGGTGTGAGGTGGCATGTCAGTGTGGCTTTGATTTGTATTTCCTCAATGCTGTGTGATGTTGAGCATTTTTTTCATGTGTCCCTTGGCCATTTGTGTGTCTTCTTTGGAGAAATGTCTGTTCATGTCTTCTGCCCATTTCTTGAAGGATTTTTTGGGGTGTTGAGTTGGTAAATTCTCTTCTAGATTTTGGATGCAAGCCCTTTATTTGATATATCATTTACAAATATCATCTCCCATTCCATAGATTGGCTTTTAGATTTGTTGATTGCTTCCTTTGCTATGCGAATTTTTTTATCCTGATAAAGTTCCAATAATTCATTTTTGCTTTGTTTCCTTTTCATTTGGAGATCTATTTGTCTAGCAAGAACCTGCTACAGTCAAGGTCAAACAGGTTGCTGCCTGTGTTCTTCTTTAGGATTTTGATGGATTACTTTCTCACATTGAGGTCTTTCATCCATTTTTAAAACTTAATTTATTTTCACTGTAACAGAATTCATTGTTTATGCATCACACCCAGTGCTCCATGCAATACGTGCTCTCCATAATACCACCACCTGGCTCCCCCAACCTCCCAACCCCCGCCCCTTCAAAACCCTCAGATTGTTTTTCAGAGTCCATAGTCTCTCATGGTTCATCTTCCCTTCCGATTTCCCTCAACTCCCTTCTCCTCTCCATCTCCCTATGTCCTCCATGTTATTTGTTATGCTCCACAAACAAGTGAAACCATATGATAATTGACTCTCTCTGCTTAACTTATTTCACTCAGCATAATCTCTTCCAGTCCTGCCCATGTTGATACAAAAGTTGGGTATTCATCCTTTCTGATTTGACTCTATTCTTGTGTATGGTGTAAGAGTGTGGTCCAGGTTCATTCTTCTGCATGTGGCTGTCCAAATTTCCTGATAGCATTTGTTGAAGAGACCAACCTTTTTCCATTGGATATTCTTTCCTGCGTTGTTAAAGAGTAGTTGACCATAGAGTTGAGGGCCCATTTCTGAGTTCTCTCTTCTGTTCCATTGATATGTGTCTGTTTTTGTGTCACTACTATGTTGTCTTGATGATTATAGCTCTGTAATACAGCTTGAAGTCCAGATTGGGTTGCCTTTGGCTCTGGTTTTCTTTATTAAGATTCATTTGTCTATTCGTGATCTGTTCTGCTTCCATATATATTTTAGAACTTCTTATTCCAGCTCTGTGAAAAAAGTTGATAGTATCTTTTTAAATAATTTAATTTTTTCAATGTTCCAAGATTCATTGTTTATGCACCACACCCAATGTTCCATGCAATATGTTCCCTCCTTAATACCCATCACCAGGCTCACCTATCCGCCCATGTTCTGGGACATCCAAAACCCTGAGTTTGTTTCTCACAGTCCACAGTCTTTCATGTTCATCTACCCCTCTGATTTCCCCCGAATTCAGTTTTCCTTTCTGTTGATAGTATTTTGATATGGATTGCATTGAATGTGTAGATTGTTTGGGGTAGCATAGACATTTTAACAATATTTGTTCTTCCAACTCATAAACATAGAATATTTTTCCTTTCTTTGTGCCTTCCTCAATTACTTTCATAAGTGTTCTATAGTTTTCAGAGTACAGATAGTCTGTACAGATAGACAGATTTATTCCTAGGTATCTTCTGTGTTTTGGTGCAATTATAAATGAGATTGATTCCATGATTTCTCATCTTCTGCCTTATTTTTGGTATCTAGAAATGCAACTGACTTCTGTGCATTGTCTTATATCCTGCAATTTTGCTGAATTCCTGTATCAGTTCTAGCAATTTTTGAGTGGAGTCTCCTAAGATTTGTTTATTTTAATTTGTTTATTTTGAGGTGTGTCACATTGACTCGTGGATGTTCAACCACTCCCACAGCCCAGGACAAATCTCACTTGATCATGGTGAATATACTTTTAGTGTAGTGCTGGGTTCTATTACCTAGTATCTTGGTGAGAATTTCGAATTCATGTTCATCATGGATATTGGTCTGTAATTCTCCTTTTTGGTGGGGTCTTTGTCTGGTTTTGGGGTCAAGATAATGCTGGCCTCATGAAATGAGTTTGGAAATTTTCCTTCCATTTCTATATATTTTTAAAAGATTTTATTTATTTATTTATTTATTTATTTATTTATTTATTTAATAGAGAGAGATCGCAAGTAGGCAGGGAGGCAGGCAGAGAGCGGGGGGAAGCAGGCTCCTTGCTGAGCAGAGAGCCCAATGAGAAACTCAATCCCAGGACCCTGAGATCATGACTAGAGCTGAAGGAAGAGGCTTAACCTGCTGAGCCACTCAGGCGCCCTCCATTTCTATATTTTAAAAAAGCTTCAGAAGAATAGGTATTGCAAGAAGGACATTAGGAGAAGGAAAGAAAAACTGAATTGGGGGAAATCGGAGGGGGAGATGAACCACGAGAGACTGTGGACTCTGAGAAACAAACTGAGTTTTAGACGGGAGGCGGTGGGGAGATGGGTAAGCCTGGTGGTGGGTATTAAGAAGGCATGTATTGGGAGGAGTCAAGATGGCGGAGAAGTAGGAGGCTGAGACGACATCAGCCAGCAGGAGATCAGCTAGATAGCCTATCAAACCATTCCGAACACCTACAAATCCAACAGGAGATCGAAGAGAAGAAAAACAACAATTCTAGGAACAGAAAATCGACCACTTTCTGAAAGGTAGGACCAGCGGAGAAGTGAATCC
>ML110285.1:7949-67826 GCA_003697995.1 Taxidea taxus jeffersonii | reverse complement strand
TGTCAGTGTCATTGGGGCTTAGCCACCAACACAATTGGGGCTTAGCCAATTAAGCATCTCATTGGTTCTCTCATAGATACTTTGCCCTATTGAAAAACAGTAGCTAAACACAAGGTACACAAACAACAGAAAACAAGTCATAGATGAATAAAATACTGTGTGGGACACCCATTCATTCACTCTACTTCTTTTGCTGGGTCACTTTGGTTACATGCTCTGACTTAGAACCACTTACTAGATGGCTGTCCTATTATGTTTGTCCCAGATACAAGCTTTGCACAATGTATGTTAACTTTTCTCAAGACATTTGAAGTTTTCTCAAAATATTTGGGAATATTTTGTGTGATAATTTAATATTTTGTTGACATTTTCATTCTTTCCTTAGAGTCTTCAAGCAGAAAGAACCAGACCAACTAAAAATATGATTAACATCAATAGCCGACTGCAAGAAGTCTTTGGTTGTGCCATTAAGGCTGCATATCCAGATTTGGAAAATCCTCCTCTGATAGTGACACCAAGTCAACAGCCCAAATTTGGGGACTATCAGTGTAATAGTGCTATGGGTATCTCTCAGGTGATTGTATTATTATAAAGCATTCTTGGTGATTTGATTTTCTTAAACATTAATCATCATCATTACTTTTTTTTTTTACATCGTAAATAGTAGCAAACTATTTTCCACAGTTCTGGAAAACTCAAGGAAAGGGGGAGTATGTTCTTAATTTTATTTATTTAATAGAGAGATCACAAGTAGGCAGAGAGAGAGGAGGAAGCAGGCTTCCTGCTGAGCAGAGAGCCCGATGTGGGGCTCGATCCCAGGACCCTGAGATCATGACCTGAGCTGAAGGCAGAGGCTTTAACCCACTGAGCCACCCAGGCGCCGCCAGTTCTTAATTTTAAAACACAAGTTTGAATATTCAAATTTTATGTGTATATTTTATATGTATTTTCAGTATTTAAGGGTGGTAGTGGATATTCTCGGTACTTCTCTCCTGTTGTGTCCAGGATTGCTCGGTGTTATTGATGAGTATTGGAAGGTGAGAGGTTATAGGTTAGCCATTTACCAACTAATGTTGCCATTTACCTATGTGATGCAACTGTTGTATCTGAGGTAGACTTGTGTATTTCATTTTTAGTTAAAGGAATTCCTGCTCCTTTTTTAAAATGAGAACCATTTTGAGTTACATTTTTTTTGAAGATTTTATTTATTTATTTGGCAGAGAGACAGTGAGAGAGGAAACACAAGCAGAGGGAGTGGAAGAAGGAGAAACAGGCTTCCTGCTGAGCAGGGAGCCTGATGTAAGGTTTAGTCCCAGGACCCTGGGATCATGACCTGAGCCGAAGGCAGACGCCTAACAACTGAGCCACCCAGGCACCACTTGAGTTATATTTTTTAATTTGTTTTTTATTTTTAAAATTTCTTTATGAGAGAGAGCAGGTGAGCAAGCATGAGTTGGGAGGCAGCAGAGGGAGAAGCAGGCTCCCTGCTGAGCAGGGAGCAGGGAGCCTGATGCAGGACTTGATCCCAGGACCCTGGGATCATGACCTGAGCAGAGACAGATGCTTAATTGGCTAAGCCACCAACATTCCCACATTTTTAAATTTTTATTTAATTATTCAAGAGAGAGGGAGCCAGGGGAGGGAGAGGGACAAGCAGACTCCGTCCTCACTGAGCGTGAAGCTCAACACTCAACCAACTGAACCACCCAGGTGCCCCAGAATTCCCCAGTTTTAATGGCTGCTGCATTGTATAATATGTTTGTGGTTAAGGTATAAGGGTACTATTTTTGTTACCCAAGCTTGAATATTGCACACTTTGATGATTTGAAAATTCCAAATGTGAATGTCCTGTTAACCAGCATCATAACTAAAGATTTTATTTTATTTTATTTTTTAAGATTTTATTTATTCATTTGAGAGAGAGAGAGTAGCAGAGAGAATACAAGCAGACGGAGAGGGGGAGAAAGAAGCAGACTCCCTGCTGAACTGGGAGCCTGAGTTGGGGCTCAATCCAAGGACCTAGAGATCATGACCTGGAAATCATGACCTGAGCTGAAGGCAGATGCTTAACCATCTGAGCCACCTAGGCGCCCCATAACTAAAGATTTTAAATCTTCATAAAAGAGTTCTAGATAATGTGTAGATTTTTTTATTTTGTATTTTGTATTCCTCTTGGCACTGTTGATGCTTGCTGCTCTAATCTGTCTGTCTACAAGGTCATTGGACTTCTTTGCTTCTGCCTCTTGGTGGGTCTTAATGGCAGATGCAGCTCATGCTTTATCATTTGTGTATTTTCGAGTAACTTGCTGGACTCTTGTGTAATGAATCATTTTACATTGTGTTATAGATCCTCAAAACCAAGGAACAGAAAGTTAATCCAAGAGAAATTGCCGAAAACATTACCAAACACCTCCCAGACAATGAGTGTATTGAAAAAGTTGAAATTGCCGGCCCTGGTATGACAGCGTTACCCTTCTTAAGTAGTCGTATTGATGTTGGGTCCTTTTTGAAATAAAAAAGAACCATATAATATATAAATGTAGGTTTAAACTGGTATACCAAACAAGGTGGTGAAATACCTTGGATTGAGAGTTAACAGAACTGATGTTTTAGTCTAGTCTGAGCTGCCTGATTGTGGATGAGTTATTTCACCTCCCTGTGACTCAGTTTTTCATTAGCAAAAAGGCATAGATAATGGCAGATAAATCTGTGATAAAAGGACCACCAACAAATCATATACTGAGAGTGAAGAGGCCCACGATTAAGTAGGAAGCTTGAAGAGAGTGGTGATGTTTGAAATAGATACTGAAAGAAGGAGTTAACAGGAGGGCCTCAGGTGGTGTTGGAGTCTTTGTTTTGCCAGAGCCATATCAGCACTCTCGAGCCAGCATAATTGAAATTTAGTCTTTGGAAGTGAGCAATCTTCTAAGATAGGAAACTGTCTGATTTCTTTTCTCTCCTCTTACTGTCCATTAGGTTTTATAAATGTTCACTTAAGAAAGGACTTCGTATCGCAGCAGTTGACCAATCTCCTTGTGAATGGTGTTAAACTCCCTGCCCTTGGAGAGAATAAAAAGGTATATGCACAGTTTGCAATGATATACTAACACCTTAGAACTGTATGTCAAGGGCTGGGAGGGAACCATCGGTCACTTTTTTTATTGAGATTTAATTATTAATATTCGAGATTATGAACATAACTGAAATAGCCTTTTGCCTGGGTCTTGCTTGTTATGTGGTTTTTCTTTCACTTTATTCCACAAGCCATTTGAAGCAGTCTGCTGATATTTATGAGGCTTGGCTGAAACAGGATAGATTATTTGTATGAACAAGTTTGATTCTTTTTCAGTTAATAATGGGCAAGTAGATTCAACAGAAGTCTAACACAGTTGAATTACAACTAACCTGTTATCTAAGCCTGAGTTTATTTTTAAATGTTATTAATGAATATTAGCAGAATAAAATATCTATACCCCTTTATAAACTTTTTTATATTGAAGGTATTGACATAACATGCACATTTAAGATTTACACAATGTTACTTTGATATATTTATATATTGTAACATAATTGGCCTTTGTACCTATATTTATCACATTAAATAATTAAAGTACAATATTGTCTGAAAAACTTTTTCCCTCTTCCTGTCTCAGGTTGTAGTTGACTTCTCCTCTCCCAACATAGCTAAGGAGATGCATGTAGGCCATCTCAGGTCAACTATCATAGGAGAGAGCATGTGCCGCCTCTTTGAATTTGCAGGATATGATGTGCTAAGGTATGTGCTCTTGCCTTTAGAAATTTCTTTAGAAAATGGAAAATGTTGTTTGAGAAAGAATCTTTGACTAAATCAGTGATTTGAAAGTATGGTTCTGCTTCTAATCACCCAGTGGGCTTTTTAAGTAAATTATGTCCAGGGCTTCTCTGAACTGACACTTTTAGACTGTCTCTGAGTCAGCCAAGGAAAAACTACTCCATTCATTCCACAAATACTTTTTCCTGTATCCATGGGGTTATATTCTATTAGGGGGAAAGTAGGCAAGAAAGAGATTATGCTGGGCCTATAAGCCATGGTAGGAAATTGGGATTTTATTCTTAAGTGTAAGGGGAAGCTATTGGAGAGTCCTATTTAGGAGAAGCAATGTAATCTGAGTGAGGATTAGTCTGGCTTCTGTGAAGAAACTAGGCAAAGAAGGCAGAACTGGAAGTTAGAAGGCTATTGTAATAATCTAGTTAAGAGATGATCTGGTGGTTTGAAATTAGTTAAAAACAGTAAGGGGTGTAAAGTGGTTGGATTGGCACATTTTGAAGAATTTTGTCCACTGATGTTAGTTTTAAGATTTTATTTATTTATTTGACAGAGATTACAGGTAGGCAGAGAGGCAGGCAGAGAGAGAGGAGGAAGCAGGCTCGCCGCAGAGCAGAGAGCCGATGCGGGGCTCGATCCCAGGACTCTGGGATCATGACCCGAGCTGAAGGCAGAGGCTTTAACCCACTGAGCCACCCAGGCATCCCCCACTGATGTTAGTTTTTAAATTACACTGAGATAATTGGTTGAAAAATTAGATTTTCATAAAGTTGTGATGATCAACATTGGTTCACCTGTCTATGTCTCAGTTAACTATACGATAAACAAATCACAGTCCATTGATAGGAACGTCATTGACCACAAATCCTGGAGGCCTGTTATGTGCAGACTCTGTCAGTGGGTATACATTAAAAAAAAAAAAAATTTTTTTTAAGATTTAATTTGTTTATTTGTGAGAGAGATAGAGAGAAACAGTGAGCACAAACAGGGGGAGGGGCAGAGGGAGAAGCAGACTCCCTGCTGATGAGGGAGCCTGGTGTGGGACTCAATCCTGGGACCCCAGGATCATGATCCAAGCCAAAGGCAGATGCTTAACCAACTGAGCCACCTAGGCATCCCATAAAAAAATTTTTTTTTAGGATTTTATTTATTTGAGAGAAGAGTGGAGAGTGAGTGAGAACAAACACAAGTTGGGGGAGGGCCAGAGGGAAAACCAGACTGCTGGCCAAGGTCAGGCCCAATCCCAGGACTCTGGGATCATGACCTGAGCAGATGCTTAACTGAGCCACCCAGGCACCCCAGTGGGTAAACATTTCTAAATGTACAGATGCTGTCCTTGCCTCTCCTGGAGCTTGCTGACCAGTTGAGGAGACAGCTGAATAAACAAGATGTTACTGAACGTGATGTACTAGCACTTAAATGTTAGTGGTTCCTAATGGAATATAGTTTATCTAATTTAAGCATGTTTGTCATTTAAATGTTTCCTTCTTCTGATTGGCATTAGATTAAACCATGTAGGAGACTGGGGGACCCAGTTTGGCATGCTCATCGCTCACCTGCAAGATAAATTTCCAGATTACCTAACAGTTTCACCTCCTATTGGGGATCTTCAGGCCTTTTATAAGGTTAGATACCATTTATTGTTACAGTGTTTGTGTGTTTACCATTCATAATAATAGTTTTCTTTAGGGAGTTTGGAATGGTATTTGAAGCTACTGTGGGGTTGAAACTAAACTCTCTGCCCTTTAACACAGCATCTTTGCATTTTTAATTAGTGCATGTTAAAAGTTGAACTGTACCATGTTACCCATTATTAAGTGAATTTAGGAGTTTGTTGATCAAAAGATTTTAGTATTTAAAAATTTTTTTGATGTTCTTTTTTATATGAGTTGAAAATGTTATATGTAAGAATAGTTTTTAAAAGACAGAGGTACTATATTTTAAATTAAGCACTGTCAACTTTCCCTTTGTGACATCCATATGTGAATCTTTATTACATGGTTTGTGATTATAATACAATTTTTGTATTGAATTTACATTTCATTATCAACTTTCATGCTACTGTATGGTTGGGCTGAACATTGTTTTGTTGGATTGATGTACTGAAGTTCATACTAATCCCTATCTTTTTTCTCCCCCCCCCAAATTTTTGGAGTGCATTTATCCATTCAGTAAACAACTTTGTACATACAAGTTTTTTCTATTCTTAAAATTATTTCCTTTTGATGGACAACTTCCCAAGAATAGGATTATAGCATTAAAAAGTAAACATTTGTGTGTTTTTTTTCTTGTTACTGTTTTTTGGGGTTTGTCTTATAAGTATTTTCTAATGAAAAAATCGAAAACAATATGTTGACTAATGTGAGACTATCTATTATATAACTAATGTTATAATCTATTGGAGTTCTGTGCTCTGAATATAATAAGGTAGATCTGTTTGCTAGAAAGGGTTTATAATAAATTAATTACTAAATTTAAAAAGCAGTAAAAGAAAAGCCATATATTCCAGTTTTTGTTAAAAGACATAAGTATGTAAAGAAATGTCTGGAATTAATGCAGCAAAATGTTATCCCTGGTTAGGTTGGGGTAGGGTTAGCTATTTTTTACTTTTTTGCAGAAAGCATGTGTTATTTTCACAATAGATAGAACCAATGAAAGCAATTTTACTTTATTTTTTTTAAGATTTTATTTATTTATTTGACAGAGAGAGATATCACAAGTAAGCAGAGGCAGGCAGAGAGAAGGGGGGAAACAGGCTCCCTGCCGAGCAGAGAGCCCGATGTGGGGCTCAATCATGACCTGAGCTGAAGGCAGAGGCTTTAACCCACTGAGCCACCGCAATTTTCTTTTTAATTACAAAAAATTAATTATTCATCCAGGACCATATCTAGAATGGAAGATGAAGCACAGGAAATTCAACCCTTCCTGTTAGTTATTCTTTATATACTCTTAAGCCATTGGGGTAGAGAAGGTTTTTGTGAATTGGAAAAGTGGAGGTAGCACCATGGTGAGAATTTGTATTTTGAAGAAAATGATTTCAGAAGAAGTCATAGGATTCTTTGGCACATTGATTCGTAACTATTGTTGACTACTGTGATAAAGCACCTGTTCTGTTTTTTGTACTGGTGCTGTAAATTTTCACTTTTCTCAATTCTGTTTTTGTGTGTGTATGTTTGCTTTTTGTTTTAGAAATGAATAAATTCTTGATCTAGAAAAAAAAGGCTGGCTCTTTCTTAATAAACATTACTTTTTTTTTTCCTCAAACACAGGAATCCAAGAAGAGATTTGATACTGAGGAGGAATTTAAGAAGCGGGCATACCAGTGTGTAGTTCTGCTCCAAAGTAAAAATCCAGATATTACAAAAGGTTGGAAGCTTATCTGTGATGTTTCCCGTCAAGGTGAGTTTCTAGGTTTAATTCATTTATTCATCCAAGGAATATCATTGTGTGTAGTTTCCTTGGGTCTTTACTCAGTTGTCCTTTAGTGACATGTTAAACTTCGAAAGATGGGCAAATAGATTGAAAAAAAAATACTTTCTGACCCTGAAACAACTATTAAGAAAGTTTATTAAGATAGTCAAGTGCAAGTTTTAACTTTCTTAGAAACCAGGAAAAGTTAATTAGGAAAAATTCAGTTCCAAAAACATTTTTTTTAATTAGGAAAGAGGGAAAATCCTATTCATAGTAGCAACCAAAGCTATAATACTCATTGGAATAAGTCTGTTTAGAAATGTGTCAGACCAGAGTGAAGAGAAATAGACAGCAGGATATAAGACAGTTTCAGGTTTTCAAACATTATTTTTTATTTTCTAAAGGTTTTTTTTTGTTGCTTTTTTCATTTATTTGACAGACACACAGAGAAAGAAGGAACACAAGCAGGGGGAGTGGGAGAGGGAGAAGCTTGTTCATTTTTTCTTTTCATTTACATTTTTTAAGGGTAACATTTCTAAAGTTACACAAGAAGCACCTGTTGTAGAAAAAACATGTGGACAGGGAAAAAATATAGTCTCACTGACTGTTAATATTTTGATGGGTGTCTTAACTGTATTTTCACATTTTCAAAATAGCAGTATATATGTAGTGTGCATCATATTTTTAAGTTTACTTAATAAACAAATTAAAATGTTGCAGCACTGGGTGTGTTTTTTTAAAGATTTTATTTATTTGATAGCACAAGCAGAGGGAGTGGGAAAAGCAGGCTCCCCTCTGAGCAGGGAGCCGGATATGGGGCTTGATCACAGGACCCTGGGATTATGACCTGAACTGAAGGTAGACACTTAACTGACTGAGCTACCCAGGCGCCCCTAAAATGTTGTAGTTAAATAATAAATGTCTTGGGGCGCCTGGATGGCTGAGTTATTAAGCATCTGCCTTCGGCTCTGGTCAAGATCCCAGGGTCCTGGGATCAAGCCCCACATAGAGCTCCATGCTTAGCAGGAAGCCTGTTTCTCCCTCTCCCACTCCCCATGCTTATGTGCCCTCTCTCGCTGTGTCTCTCTCTGTCAAATAAATAAATGAAATCTTTAAAAAATAAAATAAAATCTAAAAAAAATAATTTTTTAAAGACAAGTCTCTATATTTATCCTTTTTTAAGATTTTATTTATTTATTTGATAGAGAAAGAGAGAGGGCACACAAGAGGGGGAAGGGCAGAGGGAGAAGCAGACTCCCCACTAAACAGGGCTTGAACTCCCCACTAAACAGGGCTTGAACTCAGAACTCCAGGATCATGACCTGAGCCAAAGGCAGTCACTCAACCTGCTGAGCCACCCAGGTCCCCCAATAATAAATTTCTTTTAATGTAAGATGTATGTCTCCTATTTGTTTAAATTCTTACACATTTTTTTAATTTTGGTGACTTTTTTCCCTAGAGTTTAATAAAATCTATGACGCATTGGACATCTCTTTAGTAGAGAGGGGAGAATCCTTCTATCAAGATAGGATGAATGATGTTGTAAAGGAATTCGAAGATAAAGGTAGGCACTCTACTTTTTTTTTTAAGCTTTTCATTATGGAAATTTTCAAACAGGCAAAAGTAGAGAGAATATTATGATCTTTAATCGTTAGTTTTTTTTTTTAGTCTAGACATACATTTAATATACATCTTAAAAATTAGGTAAATCCTTAGGGTCCCTCCCTACTCCCTGCTTTTCCCTTTTGTTATTGAAGAAAATAGGCCATTTGTCTTAGAGAATTTCCCACATGGTATTATTTAACATTTCCTCCATCTCTATCTTCTGAAGAGGCTTGATTTAAATTATGGTTTGTGTTTTCTGTTTTTGTCTTTGGTTTATTTACAAGCAGTCCCAGCACTGGTTGGTTGGCTTTCTCTATGTTAAGATAGATTAGTAGGTTCAGGTGTCAGCCTGATCTGTCCACAGATTTTTTTTCCCTAAGATTTTATTTGTTTGTTTGTTTGTTTGTTTGTCAAAGAGAGAGAGAGACAGAACACAAGCAGGCAGAGAGAGAAGCAGGCTCCCCACCGAACAAGGAGTCTGATGCGGGACTCGATCCCAGGACCCTGGGATCATGACCAATGCTGAAGGCAGCTGCTTAACCTACTGAGCCACCCAGGCTCCTCTGTCCACAGATTTTCCTGTTAGACCCTCCTCTGCTGTTTTTAGCAGCTATTGATGATCCTGAATTTGATCGATTACTTCATTGGAAGTTGGAAAATGGTAGTGTTCTGTTGTTCCTCCTTTGTTACTTTGAATTCTCCTGTGCCAAACATTGCCACATAATTATTTTGGGTTATCCTGAAGTACAGTTCACAAAAGACAAACAGTATAAGTGCATGATTCATCCATTTCAGGATAATAAATTAGTTTCTTAGCATCTTCTAGATTCAACTGAGTTGTTTTTAGCATTATTATAAACAGCATTTAATATATTTCATATTTTTTAATCATTTGCCTTTTTAATTCTGACTGTCCCATTTTTGGCTAAAGGTAGCCTCCTCAAATTGGGTTTCTTATTTTTTGTCTTTTTCTTGACCCCTATAGTCTATAGTCTTTGATAGTTTGCTTGCTTTCAAGTACACAACATTCTAAGATTATTTTGTGTATTTCCTGCCTCAGAGCTAGAACCAGCTAACCTGTTATCTCCAAGAAAGCCTGGTTCTTTGAATGGGAATTGGTATTTATGAATCCCAATCTGTGGCCTAGGAATTATACTTTTAAGATAGTAAAATTTTAGGGACTTTTTTAATGACAAGAAGGAAGCACAGAGAAATTAGTAACTTGCCAAGTCATGTAGCTAATAAGTCTGAGAATTAAACCTAGGCAGTCTAGCCTCAGTGCCCTTTTTTTTTTTTTTTTTAAATTTCTGGTAGTTAACACAGTGCAGTATTGGTTTCTAGAGTACAGTTGAGTGATTCATCACTTATAACACCCAGTGCTCATCATAAGTGCCCTCCTTAATACCTATCACCCGTCTAGCCCATTCATCACCTACCTCCCTCCATCAACCCTCAGTTTGTTTTCTGTTGTTAAGAGTCTCTTATGGCTTATTTCCCACTCTCCTTTTTTTCTTGCCCCCTTCCCATATGTTCATTTGTTTTGTTTCTTAAAATTCTACATATGAGCAAGATCATATGGTATTTGTCTTTCTCTGATTTATTTCACTTAGCATAATATCCTCTAGTTCCATCTGCATTGTTGCACATGGCAAGATTTGATTCTTTTTCATGGCTGAGTGATATTCCATCCTGTTTATTTGCCACATTGTTATCCATTCATCATTCAATGGACATTTGGTCCCTCCATAGTTGGGCTGTTGATGATGCTGCTGTAAGCATCTGGGTGCATGTTTCCCTTGGAATCTGTACTTTTTTATTCTTTGGGTAAATACCTAGTAATGTAGTTGCTGGATTGTAGAATTGCTGTATTTTTAACATTTTGAGGCACCTCCGTACTGCTCTCCAGCGTGGTTGCACTAGGTTACATTCCCGCCAGCAGTGCAAGAGTGTCCCCTTTCTTCACATTCAGAACTTGTTTTTAACTACAATCTTATACTGCCTTTGCCTTACCAAGCCTCAGATTCCTAAACTGTAAGAAATCAATACTAATAGTATATGTGCTGCATAGAGTTACTGTGAAGGTTGAATTTTGGACTTAATGAAATTACTACGTAGTAGTAATCAAATATAGCTTTGTTATTATCATATTCTTTCTTGTCCCTTACTGCATCAAAGAATTTTGCCGTTTTCAACATGAATGTATGAACATGACTTTATTTTTTCTTTCCACTAATAATTCCAAATGCTAAGCCCTACCGTGTTTGTTTCCTGGACCCTGGTACAGTTCCTGGTACACTTCCTTTCAGTACATTTCAGGAGGCAGTCATAGAAATTGCATCTTTTTCCCAGAGAAAGTATATGGCTCTAACTTGAAAATAGAGCATGGTTTCCCGTTTCTGTGTCTTTGAGTAGGTGGGCTCCAGTAAGGTGTTTTTAAGATTTTATTTTTATTTAGAGAGAGAGGGAGAGTGCAGAGGGGGGAGCAGAAGGAGAGGGACAAGCAGAATCTGCACTGAGTGCAGAACCCAATGCAATCTCAGTCCTAAGACCCCGAGCTGAAACCAAGAGTCAGAATCTCAATTGACTGAGCCACCCGGCGCCCTGTAAGGTGTTTTATAGAGTTTGGAGCTGTGACTCCAGAAAACTACCAGGATATTTCAGCTGTGCCCTGGGAACATTGTGGGTGGCAATACAACCTTGACAATAGCCATTTTCCAAAACTCGTAATAGGTTATAATATGGGGGAAAATGTGATTTCTTGAGCTCTCTAGTAAATATCTTATAATGGCTCATCTTTTACATTCCTTCAGTGTTCTTTTAACATTACTAATAAAGATTTCTTTCCTAGGATTTGTGCAAGTGGATGACGGCAGAAAGATTGTTTTTGTCCCAGGATGTTCTATACCATTAACCATAGTAAAATCAGATGGAGGTTACACCTATGATACATCTGACCTGGCTGCTCTTAAACAAAGACTATTTGAGGAAAAAGCAGATATGGTTATCTATGTAGTGGACAATGGACAAGTGAGTTTGTAGATTTCTTTATGTTCTTACATCATCCGTGTGGTGTGGTGGGGTTTATGGCATTTAGCACTGGAAGACTATAAGTCTTCCCAGAGACTAAAATTCAGAACATAAGATGAAAAACGGGGTTTGGATTTGGTCATACTCCAGTACTTTCCAGCTTTTCAGCTTATTTCCATTAACATCAGTGACCCTTCTATCTGAAAAGGTGGTTGTGGACCTAAAATTTAATTGAGATTATTGCACAGGAAGCTATTCTTAATTCAGCCACTTTAAAAACCTCTGGACGTAGAAAGTACAACATTTCTGCTCTTACTCTCTCATATTTACACTCTTACTTCTTGGGTATAAAGAAGAGTTTTTATAATTATGCTTGCCTTCTAAGATTTGAGTAAACTTTACAAATCTTCATCCCTCAGCATAGAGCATTAAGTCACTTTTTTGTTATTAGAAAGCTGAGCGCATCACTTTCTGTTTGTTTCTTGTAGTCTGTGCACTTCCAGACAATATTTGGTGCTGCCCAGATGGCTGGTTGGTATGACCCGAAAGTAACTCGGGTGTCTCATGCTGGATTTGGTGTGGTGCTGGGAGAAGACAAGTAAGTCTGGAGAGTCTTGAGTGTTAGTAACGTACCTGACCCCCAGATTTCTTTGGAAGAGGCTACATTTCATTTGATACCATATTAGAATTAAAACATGTGCAGTTTTCTTTAGTCTGTATGTGTGGTAATGGTGAATCCAGCTGAGGCTTTTTGTACCTATATCTTATCACTGCTAGAGAATGTAGCCTTTTAGGGAGATTTGGAAAAGTTGAATAAAATAGACTTAACAGATTTACAGGAAGCCCGATGTAGGGCTCAATCCCAGGACCCTGAGATCATGGCTTGAGCTGAAAATAGACTTTTTTTTTTTTTTTAAAGATTATTTATTTATTTGACAGACAAAGATCACAAGTAGGCAGAGAGAGAGGAGGAAGCAGGCTCCCTGCTGACCAGAGAGCCCTATGCGGGGCTCGATCCCAGAACCCCGGGATCATGACCGGAGCTGAAGGCAGAGGCTTTAACCCACTGAACCACCCAGGCGCCCCGAAGGTAGACATTTGACTGAGCCACCCAGGTGCCCTGAGACTATGTGTTAATATATTTCCAGTTTTTCTATTTTCCAGTCATCTCCCCGTATTCTGTTCAGTGTTTATGAACTAAAAGGTAAATACAAGCAAATATATATAGATAGTATTCATCAATTCAAATGCACAAAATTTTTAGCATCTTGCATTTAATAGTGTCTTAGGATCACTTAGCTACTTAATTACCATGTCTCTTAAAATCGGTGGCATTTTAGAGTTAGTGATACAGCCCAAATATCACACAAAGGTGGTAATGGTCTTAAAAACCACATGAAGGGGGCACCTGGGTGGTTCCGTGGGTTAAAGCCTCTGCCTTCTGTCCAGGTCATGATCTCAGGGTCCTGGGATCGAGCCCCACATCAGGCTCTTTGCTCAGCAGGGAGCCTGCTTCCTCCTCCCTCTCTGCCTGCCTCTCTGCCTACTTGTGATCTCTGTCAAATTAAAAACAAAAAACACATGAAGTTGCTCAGGATGCTTAGTTAGCCAATATTACAAAAGCCTTAATTAAGCATTGTAAAAATCAGGCTAGGTGTATCAGGTTATTATTTTAGATACAGATTATGTGGAGATCACAGACCTTGTTGAAATCAACATCAAACACTTCTATATTATAATGTAGGACTCCTCTATGGAGCCGCACTGTTTTAAAATCAAAAGACACGGGGCGCCTGGGTGGCTCAGGGGGTTAAGCCTCTGCCTTCGGCTCAGGTCACGATCTCAGGGTCATGGGATCGAGCCCCACATCGGGCTCTCTGCTTGGCGGGGAGCCTGCTTCCCCCTCTCTCTCTGCCTGCCTCTCTGCCTCCTTGTGATCTCTGTCAAATAAATAAATATTTGAAAAAAAAAAAAATCAAAAGACACAAAGTCTTTACTATGGTATCCAAAGAATGTCCTTGAAAACTTACCAATGAGTTGAGTATGGCCTATATTTTCTTAGTTTCTTAACTCTTCATTTTTTAGACTAATGTTTAGATGATTATTTTTTTAGATGATTATTTTTACAATTAGGTGAAATTATCAGATTTACTTTTATATCTGCATTAATCACCAATATTCATATCTTGGCATTTAATTTGTTGGTCATATAATGCTAAGGGATTTTTTTTTTAATTTTATTTATTTATTTGACAGACAGAGATCACAAGTAGGCAGAGAGGCAGAGAGAGAGAGGAGGAAGCAGGCTGTCCGCAGAGCAGAGAGCCCGATGCGGGGCTCGATCCCATGACCCTGGGATCATGACCCGAGCCAAAGGCAGTGGCCCCAACCCACTGAGCCACCCAGGCGCCCCATGCTAAGGGATTTTTTTTCCCTTTATTTGCTGTTTCATATTTATGCACTCAGCATCATGTTATGGCATCCTAGGCCACTAAAGAAGAAAAAGAATTTTAATGATAGCTAACCAATAGCAGCTTACCATATTTTAAATATGTACATTAAAATGGTCAAATTCTGCTGTTTCTTAATGAAATTTTATTTATTTTTAAAGATTTATCTATTTAGAGAGAGAGAGTGCATGAGCGCAGGGAGGGGCATAGGAAGAGGGAGAGAATTTCGGACTCCCCACTGAGTGTGGAACCTGACACAGAGCTCAATCCTATAACCTTGAGATCATAACCTGAGCTAAAATCAAGAGTCAGACACTTAACTGACTGAGCCACCCAGGTGTCCTGAAATTTTGTTTTAAAGCTTTTTACAGCAAATAGTTAATCCTTTAATCATCTTCCTCTTATTCCTTTGACCCCTATTTATTGAGCACCTGTGCATGGCATTGGCTGGGTGCTCCAGTGTATACACAGAGATAAAGAACATGACCTTTTCCTTGAAGGAACCTGTTTTATGAAGGGGAACAATTTCCTGGGGAGACTGTTAAACTATACACGCCAGGCCCCACCAGGGCAGTTATTGACATATCAGGTTCTGAAATAGGTGTTAGGTATTTTTTTTAAAAACTTTCGATATTCAGGTATGGATCCCTCGTATTAGAACCAGGGCCAACGAATAAACCAACCCCCCAAAATGCAGAAAAATTCAAGACAGGTGCAGATAAGGACTAACAGAAAAGACCAGTTATTATAGAGACAACATTAGGGGAAAGCCTCCCTTTGCATTTTGGCTAGCTTTTTGGTGGGTAGCATTTTATCAGGCAGAAGATTGGAAGGTTGCTGAACACTACTATTTAGGGGATGTCATAAAGAAAGCCACAGAAGTATTTAATGTTTTCAGAGGGTGGGTAATAAAGGGATTTTAATTCTGTGATAAACGGCAAGAAGATCCTTCCTGAGGTAACTCTGAAAATACTATTTTAATAGGAAGTATCTTGATTATTTTGGTAAGCTTTGTGTTGGATAGAAAAGCATGCTTATTTGTACCATTATTGCGTTGAAAACTTTTTAAGATTTTATTTTTAAGGGGCGCCTGGGTGGCTCAGTGGGTTAAAGCCTCTGCCTTCGGCTCAGGTCATGATCCCAGGGTCCTGGGATTGAGCCCCGCATCGGGCTCTCTGCTCCGAGGAGAGCCTGCTTCCTCCTCTCTCTCTGACTGCCTCCCTGCCTACTTGTGATCTCTCTCTCTGTCAAATAAATAAAATCTTTTAAGAAAAAAAAAAAAGATTTTATTTTTAAGTAATCTCTACCCAGTGTGGGGTTTGAGCTCACAACCCTTAGATGAAGAGCCACACGCTGTACTACTGATTGAGCTAGCCAGGCACCCCAGAGAATTTATAACTTAAAAAAAAAAAACATGTTATAAACTCAGTGTTGTGCAAACTTCTGTTTAATAGGTAAAATCCAATTTTTAAAAAGTAATCTCTATGCTCACCTGGCCCCAAGATCAAGAATCATATGCTCAGGGCACCTGGGTGGCTCAGTGGATTAAGTCTTCAGCTCAGATCATGATCCCAGGGTTCTGGGATCCAGCCCTGCATCAGGCTCCTTGCTCTGTGGGGATCCTGCTGCTCTCTCTGCCTCTGCCTGCTACTCCATCTGCTTGTGCATGCTCTCTCTCTTTCCCCTTGTTAAATAAATAAATAACATCTTTAAAAATAATAAATAACTTAGCTTAAAAAAAAAGAATCATATGTTCTACCAATTGAGCCAACCAGGGCCCCAGTAAAATCCAGTGCTTATGAAATACTTTAAGATTTTGTTTATTTGAGAGAGAGCAAGAGAGAGTATGAGCAGGGAGGAAGGGAGAAGCAGGCTCACTACTGAGCAGGGAGCCCAGTGTGGGGCTCCATCCCAGAACCTGGGATGACCTGAGCTGAAGGCAGATGCTTAACCCTGGCACCCCTGTGAAATACTTTTAATGATAAAGTGCCCAGGACAGTGCTTATCCGTGCTTTTGCCGCATCCTCAGATTGATTTCAGTGGGTATGAATGGAGCCCTGGCATCCTGCTTTTCTCTTTTCTTTTCTTTTTTTTTTTTAAGATTTCATTTATTTATTTGACAGAGAGATCACGAGTAGACAGAGAGGCAGGCAGAGAGAAAGGGGGAAGCAGGCTCCCCGCGGAGCAGAGAGCCCAATGTGGGGCTCGATCCCAGGACCCTGGGATCATGACCCGAGCTGAAGGCAAAGGCTCAACCCACTGAGCCACCCAGGTACCCCCATCCTGCTTTTCTTAAGCTTTTAAGCTGATTTCTGTTGTGCATCCAGAGTTGGTTGCCAGTCAGCACATGGGATTATTATTTAGAGAAATGCAAAGGAGATTCCAGTTAGGAATTTGTATAGTCCCCAAACCATTCTAGGAGCAAACATGTATTTTATTAACCTTTCAAAGAAGGCAAAGTAAGCCAGGCTTTTTGTTCATGAAAACAAGCAAATTAACAAATGTCTTTGTTTTCCTTTGGGGAATGTATTATAGGTCAACATGAAGAGAATGCTATTAGGAGCCTGACGCATAGAAAGCTTTGAGTTGAGGGCTGTAGATGAAAGATAATTTAAAAGTACCACTCTTTTTTTAAATTATTATTTTTTAAGTTAAAATATAATGTATTATTTGTTTTAAGGGTACAGGTCTGTGATTCATTAGTCTTACATAATTCACAGTGCTCACCATATCACAGACCCTCCCCAGTGTCCATCACCCAGCCATCCCATCCCTCCCACCCCTCCACTTGAGCAACCCTCACTTTGTTTCCTGAGATTAAGAGTCTCTTAAGAGATTAAGAGTCTCCCTTTCTGGTTTCATCTTGTTTCATTTTTCCCTCCCTTCCCCAAAGCACCACTCTTTCTTTTGGCATCTTACCTGGTTGCCAGCTGGAACAAGGCAGTGTCAAAGCTTCATTTTCGAAGATTTCTAAGTGAGAAGTTCTGTTTCAAAATCTACATAATTGAGACTCTTTAATTTTTTTAGGAAGAAGTTTAAAACGCGTTCAGGTGAAACAGTGCGCCTCATAGACCTTCTGGAAGAGGGACTAAAACGATCCATGGACAAATTGAAGGAGAAAGAAAGAGATAAGGTAATCCAAAGCCTTATTTGCATAGTTTGTACTGTGTGTTATATTGTAATTTTTTCATTTTTTATCAAGAGAACTGGGGAGCATTATGAGGAGCAAATCCACTTAGGACAAGCTTATATTGCTCAGAAATTATTCCACATTAAGTTTGTTCCCTTATTGAGCATTTAGTTTGAAAATACAGTTCATGGCTATTAAAAAGGCTGTGTTTCCTCCTGTGTTGATGTGGCATAGTATCTCTGCTTCTTGTTGGCATTCTCCTGTCACCACTTTGAACCAATGATTCAAAACTATTTCTATTTAAGAGGTTAGATTCTCCAGCCTGCAGTAGGATCTACATCTGCTGAGTTTCTTTTTCTGGGAGCACTTGGGAGAGTAGTAGTCCTAGCAGTCAACACCTACCACCCAAGGCCATTGGTCAGCCATCAGAGTAGCAACAACGTAATGGGGCTTTCATAGCACCCTTAAAAAGGACTGTGGTTAGATTTGTGTGTAATTTGAGTAATTAAAGCAAAATGAAGAAAATTTGACAAGGAAAACATTTTTTAAGATAGGAAGGTCAAAGCGAGATTCAAAGGGTTTTGTATCTTTTACTCTTCAGTAAGTCAAGTGATATTTTGGAATGAACGTAACTACTATAAACAGTACAATTACAGAAAGAGAAATAGAGAAGGATAAAATACAGATATGAAAGAGAGGTCCTTTGAGGGGAAAGTCCTTTGAGGGAAAGCCCTTTTGTTTGGTTCAGATAGATCACTGACAATCTAGAGAGGATGAAGGCAGGCCATGAGACTACCTTCATGTCCCCACCTGCTCCCTTTCCATTGCCAACAAAATGAAATGTAAAATAGCTTTTCTCTATTTCTATTAGGTGGTTGCCAAGCCTCCACAGCTGGTATCTCCTAGGTAGTTTTTCCTTTTAGTCCTGGCTTTGGCATATCTAGCACAATCAGATGAAAGGTAGAAAATTTGATCATCTAACCAATTTGTTTATTTTGCATGATGGTAAAAACTGCTTTGGGTCTTTTATTTATTTGACCAATTTGCATACAGTAAAATGTGAAACATGATGATCTCTTACACATATGTATGCCTGGTGACTCCAGCCATCACCCCAGAAAATTTCCTGTCAGCATGGGTCGCTTTTATTTGTTCTAGGACTTCATAAAATATGGTGTTGTTTTCTAGGTGTATCAGGTTCATTTCCTTTTATTGCTAATGAATGGTTAGTAATGGTGTTCTGTTGTATGAATATGCCAGATTTTTGTTAATCCATTCTATTGACGGGCATTAGAGTTGTTTCCCTTTCTTGGTTGATATTAATAAAATGTTAATTTCAACATTGTTATAGTCCTTTTATGGATACATATATTTTTAGATATATTTCCCATATATTGGGAAATATATCTAAGAATATCATTGGTGGACTTAAGATTAGAGTTGGCTTGTGCTTAATTTCATTAAAAATTGCCAAGGAGAGTATTGTTTTTTTTCAAATATTTTTATTTATTTATTTTTGAGAGAGAGAGAGAAAGCGCGAGCTCAGACAGACAAGAGTGGTAGACAGAGGCAGAGGGAGAAGCAGGCTCCCCGCTGAGCAAGGAGCCCAATGTGGGACTCGATCCCAGGACACCGGGATCATGACCTGAGCTGAAAGCAGCCGCTTAACCAACTGAGCCACCCAGGTGTCCCAGTATTGTGGGTTTTGGGTTTTTTTTTTTGTTTTGTTTTTTAATTTTTATTTTAATTTAATTTTTTTTTTTCAGTGTTCCAAGATTCATTGTTTATGCACCACACCCAGTGCTCCATGCAATACATGCCCCCAAGGAGAGTATTATAACCAATATGCAATCCCATCACTAATATAGGACCACTTCAGTTGCCCCTGTCTACCAATACTGGGTTTGTCAGTCTTCTGGTGAAGGCAGTGGCATCTTACTGTGCTTAAAATTTGCGTTTTTCAGGGTGCATAGGTGGCTCAGTTGGTTAAGCCTCTGACTCTTGATTTCAGCTCAGATCATGATCTCAGGAACGTGAGATCAGGCTCTGAGAAGAGCATGGAGCCTGCTTAATTAAGATTCTCTCTCCCTCTGCCCCTCCCCTCCATATGCACATCCGTGCTTGCTCTTTTGCTCCCTCTCTCAAAAAATTGCATTTCCCTGGTGAGTCATGATGTTGATTGCATTTTTTAATGCTTAATTGGCCGTTTGTATGTCTTTTATGATCTTTTCAAGTCTTTTAACCATTATTTGTTGCAGACCATCAATATTCATTTATATTTACATATTTACCCTTTCCTATGCACTTCCTTCCTGAAGTGTTTTTGCTTCCATTAGGGATAATTGTCCTTCAGTCTGAAGATCTCCGTTTAGTACTTTTTTTGGTTGTTGTACAGGTCTGCTGGTGATAAATTCTGTTGGCATTTGTTTTTCTGAAAACATCTTTGTATTGCCTTTAGTTTTTTTTTTTTAATTTTTATTTATTTTTTAAATTTATTTTCAGTGTTCCAGAATTCATTGTTTATGTACCACACCCAGTGCTCCATGCATTACGTGCCCTCCTTAATACCCATCACCAGACTCACCCAAACAGCCACGCCCCACCCCTCCAAAACCCTTAGATTGTTTTTGAGAGTCCATAGTCTCTCATGGTTCGTTGCCTTTAGTTTTGAACAGTATTTTTATCAGGCTTAGGATTCTAGCCCAGTAGTTGTTCTTTCAGCATTTTAAAGGTGGCATTCCATTGTCTTCTAGCTTCTGTTGTTTCTTTGAATATCACTTGTCTCATTGTTTCTCCTTTGAAGATACTGTGACTTTTTCTGATACTACTTTTACTATTTTTCTTAGACTTTGTTTTAGTACTTTGACTAATAAAGGCCAAAGTGTGGTTTGAGGTTTTTTGTGGGTGGGGGGTGGGGGTGAACTCATCCTGCTTGGGAAGTAGCTGGGCTTCCTTAATCTGTAGGTTGTAACCTTTCATCAGTTTAGGAAAATTCTCAGCCATAGCTGTTAAATTATTGCATCTTTGCCATATTCTGTTCTTTCCAAAATGCTGAGTACTGTATTAGAATTTCTGATTATGTGTCCTCCATGTCTCTCACACTTTTTATTTTTTAAAGATTTTATTTATTTGAGAGATAGCGAGAGAGGGCAGGAGCAGGGAGGAGGGAGAAGCAGGCTCTCTGCAGAGCAGGACCCTGGAGTCATGACCTGAGCCGAAGGCAGAGGCTTAACCAGCTGAGCCATCCAGGTGCCCCTCTGCTTCCCCCCCCCCCATGTTTTTTACCTCCCCCTGCTTCTTTTTGAATATTTTCTAGTTTTGCCCCTTTCCTCTAATTTTTTTTTTAAGATTTTATTGATTCATTTGAGAGAGAGAGTGAAAGAGAAAAAGCACAAGTGGGGGTGGGGGAGCAGAGGAAGAGGAATCCCGATGTGGGCTCAGTCCCAGGACTCTGGGATCATGACCTGAGCTGAAGGCAGGAGCTTAACTGACTGAGCCACCCAGGCCCCCTACTCCTCTGATTTTTTGAACACCTTAATTATAGTTTTCTTGTAGCTTTTCATTTTGAAATAATTTTAGACATACAAAAAATTACAAATTAGTACAAAGAATTACTATGTTAGCTTCCCCAAATACCAATATCTTGTGTATACACAGTATAATTATAGAATCAGGACATTGATGTAGGACGAGTAACTAGTCTACAGATCTTATTCAGGTTTTATCGTTGGTCTCATGAATGTTCCTTTTCTAGTCCAGGACCCAGTCTAGGATTATCTGTTGGAGTTAGTTTTGCTATCTCCTTAATATTTTTGAATCTGGGTCATTCCTTGCTCTTTGACTTTCATGATCTTGACACTTTCAAAGTGTACTGATCAGCTTTTTTTTTTTGAAGTATACTGGTCAGTCTCTCAGCTGGACTTGTGTTTCTTCATGATTAATTCAAATTAGGCAGCCTTGTCAAGATATGAGTTCTGGAGTCCTCACTTCATAGCAGGAGGCACAGGACGTTGATAAGTGTAATAATAGTTCATTAATTTTGATCACTTTATTTTGATGATAACAGTTTTCTCCACTATAAAGTTAGTATTTTTCTTTGTAATTAGTATTTTTCAATATCTTTATTTTAAGCAATTCCAGATTTTAAAGTTGCTTTTGTGGTTTTTGTTTCCTTTTTCTTGTCCATCTTCCCCCAACCTAATCCCCTCCCCTTGATTTTCAGTCACATCTATTTGGCTTTATTAAGCTGCTCTTTTTTTTTTTTTTTAAACTAGATGCTAGGTGTTATGAATGCAAAATTATAAAAGTTCTCTATAATGTCGTCTTCCAACAATCATTTCAATCTTCCTCTGGCAGATAGCTTACCAGCTATTATCTTAATTCTGTCAGTCTTGGTCTTGGGTTTTTTTAGGGCCAAATGAAGCATTTCAATTTTACTCTTGGGGTGAGGTTCTTATTGGTAAAATAGGGCCCTTCTAGTATATTCACTATTGCCCTTCCCCCTTGCTCCATCTGGATGCCCTAGCCTCACACAGCTGCTGAAATCTGGTCAGTTCCTCAGCCACCCACTTGCTCTTTCCTGCTGGATTTGCGGGGAGTCCTGCCTTGCTCATGCCAGCCATTGGATGGTTTTTCACTCCTCTCTGGCTCCCACTTGGTGATTTTGTCTTCACTGCTTTGGCAGCTCCAAACTCAACTCTGTCCTCTTAACCCCCAATAAGACCACTTCTTTATTCTTGGCTTTTGTTCCATGTTTGTCCACCACATAGTGATTTGGACAGTGTCCTACGGGGAAAGGTCACATAAATGTGGAACTCAGTCAACTTTTGTGTTTCCCTTATACATAGCCCCTCAAACTTAGCTTGTGTTGATGTTCTCTGGTGACTTCATATAGTTGTTTCATATGATTTATCCAACTTTTAAATAGCTGCCTTTGGTAGAAGGGTTGGTATACTACAGGCTACTCCCTCATGTCCAGAACAGCACCTTAATCACTTGTGGCCTGATAGTGCTTCAGAATACATGGCCAAAATTAACAAAACAATGCATGAGTTCTTTCTCCTACTTCTGACACCATGTTTTGTTTTTTAAGTTCCAATGTAATTAACATACTGTGTTATTAGTTTTAGGTTGAGTATAGTGATTCAGCAATTCTGTACATACTTGGTGCTCATCAAGATAAGTGTACTCTTAATCCCCTTCACTTCTTTCACACATCCCCCCCATCTCACTTCTGGTAACCACCAATTTGTTCTCCATGTTTGTGGGTCTGTTTTTTGTTTTTTTTTAATCTGTTCATTTGTTTTGTTTCCTAAGTCCCACATGAGCAAAATCATACGGTATTTGTCTTTCTCTGATAATTGGTGTTTCTATTTCATATCTACTAAATACGTTTTGGGGAAAGTGTTCAGGCCGACACTTCATATTTTACAGATCAAGTTTCTCATAGAAACATTCTTTGTTATCCAGAGCTGATGAGTTGTATTTTCATTATTGTTTCCTTTGTACATCGGCCCATGTTCCCTCAGTGTCAATATTTATTAAAGTTTACTGATAAAGGAAAACCATTAGGTGCTCCCGATCCCTGTCTTGAGCCTGAGATACCAGGACAAAGGCAGTGGTCAGTAAACTATAAAGTATTTGTTTTTTCCCTAAAGGTCCTAACCGTAGAGGAATTAAAGGCTGCTCAGACATCTGTTGCTTATGGTTGTATCAAATATGCGGATCTTTCTCATAACCGGTTGAATGACTACATCTTCTCCTTTGACAAAATGCTGGATGACAGAGGAAACACAGCTGCTTACTTGTTATATGCCTTCACTAGAATCAGGTAATTGTAGTGTTGTTTTATTTTGAATCAATTGATAGGATTTACAGTTATATCAGTCATTTCTTACTGTGTTGTCTCTTAAGTGGAGAAGAATGTGCCTAACTATAGATATTGATGGCTATTGCCTAATTTCTTAGGTCTATTGCACGTCTGGCCAATATTGATGAAGACATGCTCCAGAAGGCTGCTCAAGAGACTAAGATCATTTTGGACCATGAGAAGGAATGGAAACTAGGCCGGTGCATTTTACGGTTCCCTGAGATTCTCCAGAAGATTTTAGATGACTTATTTCTCCACACTCTCTGTGATTATATCTATGAGCTGGCAACTACTTTCACAGAATTCTATGATAACTGTTACTGTGTGGAAAAAGATCGGCAAACTGGTCAGTGTCTCATTCAGTGGTTATATTGGAGGGTGGGGCATCAGCAAGGCATTTCTTTGAATTGGGTGTAGATGGTTTTCAACTTGTTTTAATTACTGGAACCCACCCCCCCACTCCTTTTTCCCCCCAAACAGTTATATACTGGTCCATATCATATATAACAGACAAAATTCAGCTAGATCTCATAAGAGCATAAATGGAATTCTCATTCCCAGAATAGTTTTCTCCACCCTCAGGCACATGGCATAGAACCATAGGACTCCAAAGAAAACAGTTGAAAGAGGACTAGGAATAGGACATTGCCAACAGAAGCAGAGTTACTAAGGGTTTCAGAATGAGTCTTTGGGAGTTCTTGGTAATGGAAACTGCCCTTGGGAGAAAATTGGTATCTTTTCTTATCTAGGCTTTAAGGTTACATAGTTATTGGAGTAGACTGAAGTAATTTGTTATAGAGCAAGTAGGTGTTTTTGAGGGTCATGCCTGTGAACTGAAACTGTATTAGGAAAAAATAATCTCACTATTATCCTGGAATTAAGATTTATAGTTCTATCAAACCATGATGCCTATGATAAAACTCTTGAAGAGTTTAAAAAGAAAGATAAATCATTGCAAATCTTGTTTCCCCTTATCAGTTAGAAACAGATGTCTTAAACAGGAACACCTTTCTTTTTTGGATTGTCTATCTGTATTTTTTTAAAGATTTTATTTATTTGACAAATCACGAGTAGGCAGAGAGGCAGAGAAAGAGGTGGAAGCAGGGTCCCTGCTGAGCAGAGAGCCCGATGTGGGGCTCGATCCCAGGACTCTGAGATCATGATCTGAGCCAAAGGCAGAGGCTTACCCTGAGCCACCCAGGTGCCCTATCTATCTGTATTTTTTAATATGGAGGTAATTCTAGTTAAAGCTCTAAAACATGATGGAGTAGGCTGTTCATCTTTCAGTAAAATACAGAAGTAACAAAGACTCTTCAGTAATGATTTTTTAAAAGACACATTAATCCCATTCTTCTTTTATTTTCTCAGGACAAGTGTTGAAGGTAAACATGTGGCGTATGCTGCTTTGTGAAGCGGTAGCTGCTGTTATGGCCAAGGCGTTTGATATCCTGGGAATAAAACCTGTCCAAAGAATGTAATCCTTCTTAGGTTTGAACACTGTGTGTTTTTACCAAAAATCTCCATTTAACACTATTTGCTTTTTTACAATCATGCGGATACAAAAATAAATAAAGGAAATTTGTCAGCGATCTATGTAACGTGTTTATTTTATTTTGTTTTTTTCTTCTAACAACCAGGCCTCTGGAAAGAAAAACATTGCTTTCACTAATATGCTAATTTCTGTTGATCATTTAAGCCAAAACTACGTAGTGGGGTCATGGAGTAAGAAGGTCTGTTGTATACTTTAGTGAGAGTTTTTATTGGGTTGGCTGGGATGTGTTCTCCTTCATTTTAATTTGATAAGGAGTCCCATTTATGGAGCTCTACTGTAGACCCAGGGAACTCCACATGTCTTCATTGTCCCATACAGTCCTCATTCCATTGTTCTTGTAACACTCACCACTATTTGGCAAGTGACAAAACTGAGGCTTCACAGAGGTAAATATCTTACCCTAGATTGCTCACAAAGAAAACCAAGATTCATATCTATGTGTGTCTGACTTCTCAATTTAACCTTTCTTTTTTAGCAAAAGGTGACATTGGGAATATAACAAACCTGGATTTGGAGGAAGGTCAAGAAAATTAACAGACTGGAACTTTTTCAGAAAGCTACAGAAGCTTTCTGAAGCTATAGATTAACTCTTCACATCTCATTAGTCATGTGCCAATTTAGTTGCAAGGGAAGCTGGAAAAACTTGAATAAGCAAAACACAGAATTGCCATTATTAGCTTAGATCAGTCAAGATTCATCTCCAAGGCATGTTGAATTTTTTCACTCCAAGAAATTGGGAGTTATAGAAAGACTAGGTAGAGATTTCTGGTGACAGTGAAGGTGGTCGGGGAAGGGGGTGATTGTTGGGTTAGTAGTTAACATAATTTGCCGATACAAAGATATGATTAGAGTTCATGTAAAGAGCAATACTTGGGAAAACAAGTGCTTAAATGAACATGAACTGTGTTGTACCATACTGTTTTTAAGCATCTCCAAGCCCAAAGGAACCTAAGAGATGATCTCAATGAATTATAACAGTAGCTGCAATTTACAAACAAATGGGTATATAAAAGGTTGAAATGTTCACACAAGATCATTACTCTCTAGCAAACATTGAAGCTAAACAATTATCCTTTTAGCCTGGTAACTGCAAAGAGGGAATCTACTATACTACTGAGTCCACTGGTCAGGAGATCCAGGAGTTTTATGGATGAAAAACAGTATTCAGTGAGGTATAGGAGGAACTAATGGAAGACTGGGGTGTATGTTAAATTAACCAAAGGTCATGATTAGTTCATATACTGACAAGTCATTCTTCTGCTTCCTGATAAAGTAACTTTGTGGTTATTTCATCTTTAAGACATGGTCTTATCAGAAATTATAAATATCATCAGGTAATAGGTAACACCAGAAACGTTTCCTTAGGAAATAATAGAGCTCTGATTAGCCTATTTTTAAGGTGTAAGTCTTTAGGAGAAAATGGGAAGATGTCAGGAAACAAAGAATTCCCAGTGAGGATATGAGATTGTGGAGGGAGAAAGTGAATACTGGTAGTCCAGACCTCTGGATGAAGGAAGGTTTGAGGCAGCCCTGTGTCAGAGCACTGTGTTGAAAGTCCTGGGATATAGAACTATTTCTTAGCCAATAGTTCTCTGTGTGATCTTTTTTTGGTTTTCTGTCTCCTAGGAAAGTGAAGGGGAGGGGAGGTATCAGACTAGAACCTTTCTAATGTACATGCATTTCAACCCTGACATCTGATGATCTGATATGTGTATTACCAGAGCCCCAGAAAACCATGTTGTCATGGTCTCTATAACCATCCTTTAGTAACTGACTGGCTGCTAGATTCTAATTGTCTTCTTGTTATTGAGATCTATTGTAATCCCATTATTGTTGGAAAACACATTTCTGTTCTAAAATGCATTATTTCAATTATTTTAAATTTGTTGAGACTTGCTTTATAACCCAGGAGTTGTTCAGTTTTTACAAATGCTCCACATATACCTGAATATGATGTCTGCAGTTTATTGGATACACTATCCTGTATAGTTCGTTAAATCTTTATATCCGTACATCTGCAAAAACGGATTAAGGAACTTAAGAAGTGTGCATTCCATAAAAGGAATGAAAAGCTGGCAAAAAATTTTCATAGTCAACTTTTTCAGGTTAAGCAACTTAACCTGCTTACAGACCAGGGCAACATAATCAAGAAGAAACAGCTGAATCTTGGTAAGAACAGACAGCTCTGTGGCATTTTAACTTAGCCTGGTCTCATTCCCCCTCTCCCTAGCTTAGCAATGGCCTTGAAGATAACAGCCACATTTCCTGTGAGTATATCAGTACCATAGTGAGTATAATGGAACTGACTTGCAAAAATAATTGTGCTTGTTTCTTTTGAACTGTCTGGTGGCTTCTTGGATACAATTTCAAAGGGTTTGCCTTTGTCTTACCTAACTCATAATTCTCCAGTACTGAAATAGTTATCTAGGGGGCATTTATCAAAAACACTTACAGGCTAATGTATTAGTTGTTGCTGACTGGGGAATGAATAACAGTTGGGGGGGATAGAATAACCAAAGATCTTGGGAAGAGGCTGGGGAATGTGATGCTTTGATGAAAAAGGACTTAGAAAACCTCTGACATACTGCTGGATATCTAGAAAGCCATGCTCATATCCAGGGCTGTGCACCTACTCAACAAAAACTTTAAAAGGAAAAAATTGAAACAACTTTAAATAAAAGGTCCACCTCCAGCTGATTTTAAGGCTCTGCAAGCAATGTACAAGCATGCACAGAGCAATTAGTTGATAAAAGGTAACAATGACAACAAACATCACTAACAAATCCTGGAGTGGGGAGGATAGTACCTGATTTATTTACGGAGTTTTCATATTCAAATATTTAAAATGTCCAGTAGTCAGCAACCAAAATATTACAGGGGAATGTAAAGAAACAAAATATGGCATAGCTAAGGAAATAATACAAATTGTTCCCCAGGAAACCCTGACATTGGACCTGCAGGACAATGACTTAATTAGCTATTTGAAATATATATATATATATTTTTTAATTTTATTTATTTATTTGACAGAGATCGCAAGTAGAGAGGCAGGCAGAGAGGGCGGGCAGGGGGGAAGCAGGCTCCCTGCTGAGCAGAGAGCCCAATGTGGGGCTCGATCCCAGGACCCTGAGATCATGACCTGAGCTGAAGGCAGAGGCTTAGCACACTGAACCAACCAGGCACCCCTGAAATATATTTAAGGAGCTAAAGGAAACCATAAGAATATCTCTCCAAATAGAGACTAGGAATGAAGAGATAGGAATAAGAAGTCAAGTAGAATTATGGAGCTGAAAAGCATAACTGGAATGAAAGATTCACTAGAGGGGCCCAGTGGAAAGTTGAATAGATAGAAGGAAGAACTGGTGAACCTGAAGATAAACCAACTGAAATTATCCAGTCTAAGTAACAATTTTTTTTTAAATGAACAGAGCCTAAGAGATGTGTAGGACATCATAAAAACACCAGCATGTGTACAATGGGAGTCCCAGATGAAAGAAAGAGGCAGAAAGTATTTCAAGAAATAATAGCTAAAAACTTCCTAAGATTTTTTTAAAGGTTTTATTTGTGAGAGAGCACACAAGCAGGGGGAGCGGTGGACAGAGGGAGCAGGTTCCCTGCCAAGCAGAGAGCCCACCATGAGACTTGATCCCAGGATCACTACCCAAGCTAAAGGCAGATGCTGAACCACTAAGCCACCCAGGCATCCCCAAAAGCTTCCTAGATTTGATGAAAAACACAAATCTACACACACGAGAAGCTTGATGAACTCTAAGAAGCTTGATAAATTCAGATCCATTCTTAGACACATGATCAAACTGTTCAAAGACAAAGAGAATCTTGAAAACAAGCTACTCATAATGTGCAAGTGATTCTCAGGATAAGAGTTAATTTCTCCTTAGAAACCATGGGGACCAGAAGACAATGGAATGGTATATTCAAAGAGGTAAAAGGGGAAAAAAACCTGTTAACTATGACTTCAATGTCCTACTTCAAAAATGAAGATATACAGTGGAATATTATTTAGCCATAAAAATGAAATCTTGCCATTTGCAACAACATGGGTGGACCTAAAGAATATAATGTTAAGCAGAATAAGTTAGAGAAAGACAAATACCGTATGATTTCCCTTACGTGGAATTTAAGAAACAAAACATACAAGGGAGAAGAAAACACAAACCAAGAAACAACTCAACTATAGAGAACAAACTGATGGTTACCAGAGGGGAGGTGGGGGGGATGGATGAAATAGGTGATAGGGTAAAGGAGTGCTCTTATGATGAGCACTGGGTGATGTATGGAATTGTTGAATCACTATTGTACACTTGAAACTAATACAATACTATGTTAACTATAATGGAATTAAAATTTTCTATAAATAAATAGCCCCCCCATGAAGACAAAACAGACATTCTCAATGAACAGAAATTGAAAGCTTGTCACAAGGAGACCTTCCCTATAAGAAATGCTAGATGCCTGGATGGCTCAGTTGATTAAGCAGCTGCCTTCGGCTCAGGTCATGATCCCAGCGTCCTGGGATCGAGTCCCACATCGGGCTCCTTGCTCAGCAGGGAGCCTGCTTCTCCCTCTGCCTCTGCCTGCCTCTCTGTCTGCCTGTGCTCGCTCCCGCTCTCTCTCTGATAAATAAATAAAATCTTTAAAAAAAAAAAAAAAGAAAAAAGAAATGCTAGACACTAAAATATAAGGATACTAGATAGTATTGCAAATCCACACAAATAAAGAATGCCAGTAAAGGTAACTATATAGATAAGCATAAAAGGCAGAATTAATGTATTTTTTTCCTTATTGAAAAGATAGCTGCATAAAACAGTAACTGTAAATCTGTGTTTATGGGCATAAAGATGTAATTTGTGACAAAAACAAAGTGAGGAGCAGACATAGCAAAGATTTTGTATGTTATTGATACTAAATTGTTACATTAATTCAATCATAAGGAATGAAATCTAGCCATTTGCAACAACCAGGAGGTATCTCAGGGCATTATGCTAAGTTAAAGAAGTCAGAGAAAGACAAATACCATATGATCTCCCTTACATGTGGAATTTTAAAAAAATGAAAAAACTCATATGGGGAACAGATTGGTGGTTGCCAGAGACAGGGTGGAGGGTGGGAGAAATGGGTGAAGGGAGTCAAAGGTAAATAGAAAATAAATTACTTAAGTAATGTACTTAAGTACATTACTTAACAACAACAGCAACTGGTTTACTATTATCTAGTAATTTGTGACCAAACACAAAACTCAGGAAAAACAACCTCAAATTATATAAACTGTATACATACTGAAACTAAATGGTGGCAACAAAGCCATACTTCAAATTCTGAAAGTTATATACAATTTATACCTAGATGAAATACTCTCTAATTAAGCAAGTATTACCTATAACCCCAAATATGACAGAGTTTAGAAGGTGGGGGAAAAAAACCTATTCACATTAAAAAGATTTTTCATGTGTCCCCACTCTGAAATGTTTATATCTCAATTGCTGGAATTAGTACATGGGTCATATGGCCATTCCTAGCTGAAAAGAAATCTGAAGAGAAAGCAGTTTTTAGCTGGGCATATTGCCCTTCCCTCTCTGGGGGGAGGAGAAGATTGAACCTCTCATATGAAATTCTCTCATAATATCTCATAGTAATAAATAAAAGGGGGAATACTGGGCAGATGGTCAGCAGTGTTTTCACATAAGGTTTTTTTTTTTTCTCGAAGAAACAAACTGGCTTAAATGATGAGGAAACAAAGCCCAGTTGTAGAGATTGCAAACTGAGTTGACTCATTAACTCTGTGGTATCATCTCGAGCCCTGGTTGTTTCCATATCTCTTCTCTGCCGTCTCTTAGCACTGACTTCAGTCTCAAGCTGATATCAAGATGGCTGCCACAACTTCAGGTGTAATTTAAAAAATACTACTTGCATTTCTACATACTTGGAACGAACAATACAAAATGAAATTAAGAAAATAGTTCCATTTATAATGGCATCAAAAGGAATAAAATACTTAGAAATACAGTAGCCAAGGGAGTGTAAGATTTGTGCACTAAAAACTACAAAACCATGTTGAAAGAAATTTAAAGAAAACCTAAATAATGGAATGACATTCCGTTTCATGGACTGGAAGACAACGTTAAATGGCGATACTCCCCACATTAATCTACAGATTCTACCTATACTTTTCAGTAGAATCCCAAATGACTGGAGAACTTGACAAACTGATTCTAAAATTTACATGGAATTGCAGGAGACCCCAATTAGAGAAAAATCTTGAAAAGGAAGAACAAAATGGGAAGATTAAAAATTCCCAATTCCAAAACAGTTCAAAGTGATAGTATTCAAAATAGTACAGAACTGGCATTAAAGATAGACCTGAATTAATGGAATAGAAGTTAGAGTCCAGAAATAAACCCATAATCTATTGTCAGCTGATTTTCTTCTCTCTCTCTTTTTTTACTTTTTTAAAATTTTTTTTAAAGATTTTATTTATTTATTTGTCAGAGAGAGAGGGAGAGAGAGCAAACGAGCACAGGCAGACAGAGTGGCAGGCAGAGGCAGAGGGAGAAGCAGGCTGCCTGCCGAGCAAGGAGCCCGATGTGGGACTCAATCCCAGGACGATGTGGGACTCGATCCCAGGACACTGGGATCATGACCTGAGCCGAAGGCAGCTGCTTAGCCAACTGAGCCACCCAGGCGTCCCCCCCTTTTTTAAATTTTTTTTAAAGATTTTATTTATTTATTTGACAGAGATCACAAGTAGGCAGAGAGAGAAGAGGAAGCAGGCTCCCCACTGAGCAGAGAGCCCAATGCGGGGCTCGATCCCAGGATCCCGAGATCATGACCTGAGCCGAAGGCAGAGGCTCAACCCACTGAGCCACCCAGGTGCCTCTCTCTCTTTTTTTTTTTTAAAGATTTTTTTTTTTTAATTTGGCAGAACAAGCAGAAGCAGGGGGAGAGGGAGCAGCAGGCTCCCCACTGAGCAAGTTGCCTGATGCAGGACTCAATCCCAGGGCCCTGAGGTCATGACCTGAACTGATGACAGATGCTTAACTGACTGAGCCACCCAGGCATCCCTATTGTCAGTTGATTTTCAGCAAGTTTACCAAGATTATTCGGTCGAGTGAAGAGTAGTCTTCTCAACAGTTAGTGCTGGAATACTAGATATCCACATGCAAAAGAGTGAATTTGGACTCCAACCTCATACCATATGCCAAAATTAACAAAATGAAAGATTCAATGTCATATGTAAGAGCTAAAAGTATAAAACTTGGAAGGAAATATAGGTATAAATCTTCATGACCTAGAATTAGGTAACTGTTTATTAAATCTGACAACGAAACACAAAAGCCACAAAAGAAAAAATAATTTGGATATCATCAAAATTAAAAACCATTGTGCATCAAATGGACACTATCAAAGTCAAAAGATAATATTTTGGAAATATAATGGGAGAAAATATTTGCAAATCAAATATTAGTTTATTGTCCAGATATATATCTCCTATGCTCTATGTTCTTTTACAGGATAAATAACTCAATAACAAAAATGCAAACAACCCAATTTTAAGATGGACAAAAAACTTGAATAGAAATTTTTCCAAAGAAGATATACAATGACCAAGAAATACTTGAAAAGATATTCAGCATCATTAGCCCTTAGGCAAATACAAAACCACAATGTGGGGGCACCTGGGTGGCTCAGTGGGTTAAAGCCTCTGCCTTCGGCTCAGGTCATGATCCCAGGGTCCTGGGATCGAGCCCTGCATCGGGCTCTCTGCTCCTGGGGAGCTTGCTTTCTCCTCTCTCTCTGCCTGCCTCTCTGCCTACTTGTGATCTCTGTCTGTCAAATAAATAAATAAAATCTTTTTAAAAAAACCCCCAATGTGTCAACCCTTTACAACCACTGGTATGGCAATAAAAAAATAGAAGTATTAGGATGTGGAGAAATTAGAACCATTATACACAGCTGGTGGGAATGTGCAGCTGTTATGGAAAACAGTCTGGTTAAACAGTCTGAAAAACAGTTTTTGAATAGTCAAGCATAGAGCTATTGTTTCACCCAGCAACAACAGTCCTAGGTGTACCCAAGAGAATCAAAAACATATGTCCACTCAAGAATTTGTACACAATGCTAATAGCATTATTCATAAAAGACAAACCCCCACCCACCAGTGAAGGAATAAGCAAAATTTGTTAATCCATACAATGAAGTATTAGCCACAAAAGGCAGAGAAGTCCTGATACACACTACAACATAGATAAGCCTTGAAAACACACTAAGTGAAGGAAGCCAGACATAAATTGTGTGATTCTATTTATATGAAATGTCTAGAATAGGTAAGTCCATAAAGACAATGAATTAGTGGCTGCAGGAGCTAAAAATAAGGGGGGATTAGAAATGGCTGTTTAGTAAACATGGAGTTTCTTTTTAAGATGATAATGTTTTGGAGGTAGTGGTGATGGTTGTATAACATTATGAATATTTTATTTTTTAAAAGATTTTATTTATTTATTTGTTATAGAGAGAGAGAGAGAGTGAGCACAGGCAGACAGAGAGGCAGGCAGAGGCAGAGGGAGAAGCAGGCTCCCTGCCGAGCAAGGAGCCCGATGTGGGACTCGATCCCAGGATGCCGGGATCATGACCTGAGCCGAAGGCAGCTGCTTAACCAACTAAGCCACCCAGGCATCCCACATTATGAATATTTTAAAAACCAATAAATTGCAGGCTTCTAAGTGGTTAAGTTGATGAATTCTGTGTTATATGATTTTTGTCCCAATTTAAAAGTCTTTTATGTTCTGATTGTTTTTTATCTGATATTCTATCAGTTGCTGAAAGAAGTTTGTTACATTTTCCCACTATGCTTTTAGATTCAAAAAATGTGAAAACAGATTTCAATGTTATCAGTGGCTCCAAATGAAAATTTTAGTGGAAGTGTTTTTTGACACCTTAAGATGCCAATACTTGGCATGAGTCCTTGCACTGATAGCATTCTGGGGCCATACACGGCTCTTGCTGGCTCATGGGTGCTCCCAGGTTATAGCATCTCAACAGATAGGCTATTCAAAAAATAGCTCTGCCAACTAGGAATCAAAGTCAGGAGCCAGAAAAGTTCTCTGGGAATCATTAAACCCTGTTCTGGACAAGGATGCCTCTGGTGAAAAGCAAAACCTGAAAACTTAGTTTTTAGCAGTTCTCAGGCTGTCACCAGCAGTGGGACAGAGGTCTAAGAAAGTTGCCAAGGCTTGCATACATAAGATAGGGTGGTTCTGGGGACGCCTGGGTGGCTCAGTTGGTTGGGCAGCTGCCTTCGGCTCAGGTCATGATCCCGGCGTCCTGGGATCGAGTCCCACATCGGGCTCCTTGCTCAGCAGGGAACCTGCTTCTCCCTCTGCCTCTGCCTGCCACTCTGTCTGCCTGAGCTTGCTCCACTCTCTCTCTGACATAAATAAATAAAATCTTAAAAAAAAAAAAAAAGATGGGGTGGTTCTGGAACCCTTAGCAGATTGGAAACCTGCTAAGCAGGTTGGAAATGACAGCAGTGACATAATGAAACTGATGGGGGATGGGGTTGGGGAAGAAGAGATCTGGAGAATTGTCACTGCTACAGTATAGTAGAGGCTGCGTCAAGCCCTGGTGTAGAATCTGATGAGCAGAGTGGGCCACCAAAACCTGGGATATGGTACCACCAGTGAGGTAGCCTGCTGCTATTGCCAGTTGGCAGAAATTACTCCCAAAGGATGACTCCAAATTCAAGAAGATGTTTTTATTAGATTTAGAATTTGAAATCACTAGCCACCCCTCCCAGGAGATTCCGTGTAATAAATCACAAGGGAATGCATGACATTTTTGAATATGTCAGTTCTGAAATGAACAGCACATGCACTGGAAAAGCCACCTCAGTCCATGTAAAACAGGCTAGGAACAGGGGCCTGAGAGATGCTTGCTTGTATTGTGGTAAAGGAATGTTAATAATAGTATAATAGAAAGTGATAAGACAAAGGTTGGAATGTGTCAGTAGCTGTGACCTCAAAGGCTTATACCTGGAATGTTGTACAGAATTATCTAAACTAACTCAGGTAAAAGTTGGTGGATCTCTTGGTGTTGAATATGGATCCTCTTCGGTGGTCTAGAGGCATAATAGAGAGGGTTCATCATGGAGGATTGTGCTTTAATACCCTGAATAAAAACAACGAAGGAATTAGCTAATCAAACACAATTGCAGACCTCCATGATGCTGTCTACTAGAGTAAAAAATACTGAGGAGAGGTCCCCTGGGTGGCTCATTTGGTTACACGTCTGCCTTCAGTTCAGGTCGTGGTCCTGGGGTCCTGGGATTGAGCCCTGTGTTATGCTCCCTGCTGGGAGTGGGGGGTGGGAAGCCTGCTTCTCCCTCCCCTGCTCCCCCTGCTTGTGCTCTCTCTCTGTTAAATAAATAAACAAATAAATCTTAAAAAAAAAAAAAAAGAAAAATACTGAGGAGAGTTTGTATACCTATATTACGGTTGACGTTAGTGTATTTATATTATGACTTTCTTTCCCAATGTAATAAGCTTCCCCCAAGCCCGAGGTAAACTTTATGAGCTCATGCACATTTTCTTAGTTACAAAGTTCTGGTTGTATATGAAGTGGTGTAGCCGAGTGAACTGTTAGTGCCTTACTCAATATTCCCTAGGCCCAGCTCTGAGTTTATCTGCAGCTGTAATAAACAGCTTCCGCCATGACAGCATCTTCATACCCCAGAGCCTGCCTCTCTGCCTGATGGCTTTCTGCAGGATCCAAGGAATTTGCTGAGCCACACATAGGAACAACTCAAAGGGCAGGAAAGTTAATGCCCCAGAAACAGCTCCCAACAATAGAGAAAGGGAGAATGGTGAATTAATGCCCTAGCCTCCCAGACTGTGATAGAACACTTCTTGAATGCCCTCCACAACGTTTCACAGTTTCACAGAGGGTGCTCAGGACATTTGAGCCCTCATCTCCCACTGTGGTACTCTTCTAATTAATGTACCTTATCTTAGCCTTTCTACTTTCCCGTCTTACTTCCCCAACCCCTATATGTGCTTCCTGGGATCACCTCTCAAAAACACCACCTGGACCCATGTTCCTGTCTCAGAGTCTGTCCTCCAGGTAAATAGAACCAACAGGATAAATAGATTGATCTGTATCTCATCTAGGTCTACATCCACAGCTACATCTGTATATATAGAGAGATTACAAGGAAATTGTTCACCCAATTATAGAGACCAGTGATTTCAAAATCTGCAGAGTCAATGTTGCAGCTTAAATCTGAAGGCAGGCAGGCTGCTATAGAACCAGGAAGTCAATGTGCCAGTTCAAAGGCTCTCAAGCAGGAAAGTTCTCTCTTACTCTGGGAAACATCAGCCTTTTGTTCTATTTAGGCCTTGAAAGGATTGAATAAGGTCCACCCACGTTATGGGGGTGGGGGGCAGACTGCTTATGGAGCCTACCTGTTTAAATGTTAATTTCATCCCCAAACACCCTCACAGAAACATCTGTGTAAGTCTGATCAAACATCCAGGCAATCCATGGCCCAGTCAAGTTGATCCATAAAATTAACTATTACAGGGTCTGATTTGGGAGAAATCCAAACCAAGGCACCAAGTGTAGTTCATCAGTTTGGGGAACACTCCTCAATTTGTAATGAGAGCATAAACCTCTAAGGAGAATGTTTTATAACAATCATCACTTCAGGAACTGTACATTGCACTCTTTAACTGCCTGTCCGCATTCCAACACATACGTTTACGGTCCTTATTAAGGAGGCATTTTGACCCTCTGAGAAAACCAGATTTGGTGTTGCTGTCCATGAATTTGAAACAGAAAGAGTTCTGGTCCAGGATGAAATAAAACCTTGGCATGTGTTCTGATCCAGGATGAAATAAAACCTTGGCATGTGTGTGCATGGCAATTGCCTGACATTTGCCCTCATCTTCAGGTAGGTTTTGTCTTTCTCTGGAGCAGGCACTTTATCCCACTAATAGGGAGGTCCACAGGTTGCTTATAACCACCTACATACACCTTCCCCCCCCTTGGGTGAGTCCCAAACCAGCAGCTAAAACGGCCGGGTTGGTGTCGCTGTCCACAGTGCTGACTGAGTGCTTCTCTTCCTTACTTCTGTTTTCCCTGTCCTTTTGTGCTGCCTAGTGTTTTTGTCTTTGTTTTTGTTTTTAATGTTCAAAAAGATGCTGTGGATGGAAAGAGCACAGCTTCTGAAACGGACTAGAATTGAGGAGTAAACATAAGATTTTGGCTCCTACTGAGGTGTGTTACAGGATTTAGGGCTTGAGCCCATGAATCCTCATTCACACTGAAGAATCAAAAATTTTTTGCTGTTACATATTCCCAGAACAAATTCTGGGATTTAGCACAGTCAATGGAGGAGAGCAGAGCTCCGTAGAGAACAGCCAGGGCTTCAGCTTGTAGAGTATTAACCCAAAAGGGGAGGCGTGGGTGCTCAGTTGGTTAAGTGTCTACCTTCGGCACAGGTCATGACCCTGGGGTCCTGGAATCTAGCCCTGCATCAAGCTCCTTGCTCAGCAGGGAGTCTCTTTCTCTCTTTCCCTCTACCCCTCCCCATTCTCCCCTCACCCTGCTTGTCTGTTCACTTGCACTCTCTCAAACAAGTAAATAATTTTTTAAATTTTTATTTATTTATTTATTTATTTATTTATCTTTAAGGGGAGTCACTCTACTTTGGCAATCTCTGGCTTGGAATTTTCCTCTTTTCACTTCCTACATCCAGTCCCTTAGAAAGCCCTGTGACTTCTCTCTTCTAAATATTTCCTTTGGCTTGGTTAGTCCACTTCGTCTCATCTCTGCCACCTCTCTGACAGCAGTGATCATTATTACTACCACTGTCACCACCCCTGCTCTAGCAGTTCTAATTACCATCATTAGTGGGATGCCTGGGTGGCTGAGTCAGTTAAATGTCTCCCTTCGGCTCAGTTCGTGATCCCAGCATCCTGGGATTAAGTCGCCCATCAGGTACCTTGCTCATCGGGATCCTGCTTCTCCCTCTGCCTGCTGCCCCTCCTGTTTGTACTCTCTCTCTCTGACAAAGAAGTAAATAAAACCTAAAAACAAAACAAAACAAAACTAATTACCATGATAATTGCTGGGATCATCCCTTTAGGATAACATTTTCAAAGCAGAATAAGTTAAAGTATGGGTATATTGGTTAAGTGTTTTGTCAGAATATGTGTACCAATTTGCTCCTCACCAACATGGTATAAGGGTACAAAAACCACTCTTGCACAAGTGGCAAAAGTTCTAAGAGGCAATACATTTACTTAGAAGAAACAAACAAAAATTGATGCATTTTATTGTGTGTAAGCTATACCTCAATAAAAAGACCAAAAGAAATACATTAAAAAAAAAAAACTAACACAAAGTAATTATCATGCGCCATGGCTGGGATAAGTGTATGAAGCGCTTTAAAACAAACTTTTGAGGTATGTTCTGTTTAACAGATGGGATGTTGAGACTCAGCTCAAAAAACTTGCCCAGGTGGAAACAAGAATTTCAGAGAGGGTCAGGTAAGCTTCCTAAGACCACACAGCGAGCAAGTTCTCTCATTCTCATCTGCAGAGATACTTCCTTCTCTGCGCCCCAGGAGAAGTGCAAAGGGCCTCTAAGAAACCAGGAGGTGAGGAAGGGGAAGAGTTAAAAGGAAGCAGGTTGCGTCTGCTCGAGGGTTAGAAGCGGGGCTTCCGGGGCTGCAGGGTCGCCAAAGCGGCTGTGATGTAATCACGCCCATCTTTGCGTCAAAGGGCGGCTCCAGGGATGCGGGCACTGCGGTAAAGCTGTTCCCGACAACTGCGCACCTTGCCCCAGTCTCCTGCTGTGGCTAACCAGGCCAGCAGCGTCCGCTGTCGCCCTTGTCCCACGTCAGGACCACCATCCAGAACCACCTGTGACTCCTGACAACAGCTCCAAGCCACTGGTAACCCCTGACAACCGCCGCCAGCTCTCCGCGACACCGTGAAATCACCGCTAGCCACCCATTCGGGTGCCCAGGGCGCGCCATGAAGTCTGCCTCCAGCTCACGCGGGGGTGGATCGGGTGGCCGTGGGGGTGGTAGCTGGGGCAGCAGCTGGGGCGGGGGTCGGGGAGGAGGGGGCAAAGGAGGAGGAGGCGATGGCGGCCCTGGGGGCAAGAGCGGTTTTGGCGCGCGGGCGCGTGGCTTTGGCGGCGGCGGCGGCGGCGGCGGCGGTGGCGGTGGCGGTGGCCGGGGCCGGGGGCGCGGAGGGGGAGACAGTAGGGACCGTGGTGGCAGCGGGCAGCGGCGCGGCGGTGTGGGCAAAAACAAAAACCGCCGCAGGAAGTGCGCTAATACTGTGACGGTGGAGCCACACAGGCATGAAGGCGTCTTCATCTACCGTGGAGCGGAGGACGCGCTGGTCACGCTGAATATGGTGCCGGGCCAGTCGGTGTACGGCGAGCGGCGGGTCACAGTGACGGAGGGCGGTGTGAAACAAGAGTACCGCACATGGAACCCCTTCCGCTCCAAGCTGGCAGCGGCCATCCTGGGCGGGGTCGACCAGATCCACATCAAGCCCAAGTCCAAAGTGCTGTACCTGGGCGCTGCCTCAGGGACCACGGTCTCTCATGTCTCTGACATCATCGGCCCGGATGGCCTGGTCTACGCAGTTGAATTCTCCCACCGCGCTGGCCGCGATCTGGTGAACGTGGCCAAGAAGCGAACCAATATCATCCCGGTTCTGGAAGATGCCCGGCACCCGCTTAAGTACCGCATGCTTATAGGGATGGTGGACGTGATCTTTGCCGACGTGGCCCAGCCTGACCAGTCCCGGATAGTGGCTCTGAATGCCCACACCTTCCTGCGCAACGGGGGCCATTTTCTCATTTCCATCAAGGCCAACTGCATCGACTCCACTGCGTCTGCTGAGGCGGTGTTTGCTTCCGAGGTGAGGAAGTTGCAGCAGGAGAACTTAAAGCCCCAAGAGCAACTCACCCTGGAGCCGTATGAGAGGGACCACGCTGTGGTCGTGGGCGTGTATCGGCCCCTTCCCAAGAGCAGCAGCAAGTAGCACCCAGCAAGGGCTATCCCCGGGATCTCCCCAACACTGTGCTGTGTTCAGTATAACTATGTATGTGTTTTCTTCGTGGGTTGTTTTTCTTTCGTCTATTAAATGGCATAAAGAAACAGTACCAAGGTGTATCATCAATATGGCCAGACAGTTTTACTGCAATAACAATCAATCCCTAAGTCTCCAAATCTTCAAATCCCTAAAGAGCTAAAGCAGCTGGTGATAGGAACCCATCAAGAAAGAGCATGAGAGCTGTGCTTACTCTAATTACTTAGGGCCCTGATGTCCCAGGGCTCCTCCTCACACATGCTTTCTCATCACAGGGGTATGGGGAAGAGGGCTGGGGAATTAATAATGAGCCTGGAAAGTCCCACTTAGAACTGAGGGAGCGCTTGGTTTACATTGGGTAAGTCACATGACTGAGCTTGACTCCAAGAAGTGGTCCTGGATATTGATGGACCATAGTATAGTGTAACACACCAGATCTGTCTGACTCGAAGCCAGAGTTCTGGTACAGTACGTATTTAGTACTTTCTTCTTCAACTAAGCCCTTTTTGCATCCCCTAGTACTTATTCACCACACCCGCTGGGGTGGCTTTGTTAACGATGTCCCTTTTACTTGCAAAGCAACAGGGCTTTTGAAGGTAAACTGGTTGCCCAAGTTTGCATAACCAGTTAGGAGATAGAATTTAAATCCCAGTCTTCGGGGCTCTAAATCTGCAGCAATTTCCTCTATACCACTGGGATCATGGCTCTTCCCTACCTGAGCCACACTGGACAAAATGCAAAGTCCCTACTTGTGAACACACACAAAACAGATTTCTGTGGTTTCATTGTGTTCTTCCACCTTCTTCTGCTGCCCTTAGATTTCAAAACAACAAAGTAAGGTCGGGGTGGGGTAGGATGTGAGTCTGCTTTGCAAAGTGTCCCCACTGCAAGGCAGAACATACTCAAGATGATATCACCGAGTGTCTGAGAAACAACCAGGAAAATGCCTTCACAAAGTATCTGTTACTGAAGGGCATTTCCTGCAGACCCTGAGTTGCTGGACCCATTACACTCAATTCTGGCTCTCTAAACCAGCCCAAAGGGAGTGGGAGTCAGCAATCCCAGGGGAGCTGGGAATGTTCCAAAACCAGACCTTTAGAAAAACATTTTACTTACTCATTCACTCATATGCTTAAAAAAAAAATCTCCATTGCTAAGGTCATTGATACTGAGTCTGGGGATGATTGCTCACTAATGCATTATTTGGAGAATGGTTCTGCCTTCCTAAAGATGTGCAGGGACAGAGATTGCCCTTAGTCTGCATTTTCTGAGAGGATATTTCCTGAGTAAAATAAGATAAATCAGTTTTTTAAAAAAGGCATCCATATCTCCACTCCTCTCCTCATTTCCCACCACATGCACACAAATGCTATAATGCAGGGTGAAAACTACCATTCAGGTTTGTTGGCCAGACAGACTCAGGAAGAATAGGGTGAATGGAATAAATGCCTACAAAAACCCAAACCAGTTATTTCCAAAAAGAATATGAAATCTTCATTACAATCCTGCAAAGCAGTTATGATTATTTCCATTTAACAGATGAGAAAACTGCATTTCAGAAAGATGACATAACCACCTTAAGGCCTTCCAGTAGGGTTCACAGCCAGAAATCAAACCCATAGGAAACAGATTCCAAAATCTGTGGCCCTTCCATGGAGATCTACACTGGCTCCTTTGCTTTGAAAATCCCTCTCTTCAATCCTAGGCTTACTGACTTGATGCTGGGATGAATCCCTGAGGCTGGAGATGGACTCCCAGGAAACTTTCAGAATGTGACAAGATCCAGTCCTTGTCAGAGTCAGCTCAGCCTCAAAAAGGAGCATTTTTTTCTTCTTTACAGGGAAAGCTCAGCCTCGTTTCTTGACATGAGCACTCCCACGTATACCCACAGGGCCGATTTATAGTCCGTGTCTGAACCTGCTTGTAGTGGGGACATTAATGGAGAAATGACACAAAAACAACTTCCTAAAGAATATCTCTGAGTTGTAGTTGGGTTCCTGGGCCAATGGAACAACACAGTAAGTACTGAGAGAATTATGGGACTAAGACTGAGGGAACAAATGAAGGAAGCTGGAACCTGATTTGGAGAATAAAGGCAGAGAAATGTATGGAACTGTAACTCCAGTGGGCAGCAAGGCCCAGAAGTAAGCAGCAGTGACACTGGGCACCTGACATGCTCAGAGCCAAAAATGCTTGAGTTCCTAGAAGGTATTAAATTATGATCTCTATCTAGATGTCTTAGACCACTTGGGCCATCATCATAAAATACCACAATCCTTGTTGCTTAAGCAATACATATTTTCTCACAGTTCTGGTGGCTGGAAGTCCAAAGTCAAGCTGCCAGCAGGATTGGCTTCTGGTGAAGCCTCTCTCCTTTGCTAGTTGATGGCTGCCTTCTCCCTGTGTCCTTAATGACCTTTTCTCTGTGTGTTTGGTGGGGGACAGAGGGGATAGGGAAAGTTATCTTTGGTATCTCTTCCTCTTCTTATAAGGACACCAGTCCTACCAAATTAGGGCCTCACCTTTATGACCTCATTTAAACTTAATTAACTCTTAAAGGCCCCATCTCCAAATATAGTCATTTTGAGAGGGCTCCAACACTAGACTTTGGGGGAACACGGTTCAGCCCATAACACTAGGGCGGGGCAGGAACCTTCAGCTAAAATGCCTATCTTACTGGCTTGTGAGAACTGACTGAGGAAACGAATGTATAATGTGAAATACTTGTACTAAGCTCTGCATACTGTTTCTCCCTCCCATCTTTCCTCCCATGGTCCATATAAGATGACAAGGTAGCTGAGAATTAAGGATGAGCATAAAAGCCTAGGGTTGCACTTAGGTTGCACTAAGTTGGGGGGAACTTAGCAGGGCTTTCAGAGGGGCCTGATGTTCTAGCTGAACGGTAGATGGAAGTTGCTGCTGAGTTTCAGAGAATCAGCAGGCCGACAAGAGCCACAGCAGAGCCTGGCCCAAGCGCCAGTGCGTGACCAGCTGTAGGCACCTCTGCAACAGGTGCAGGGAGGTAAGAGGCTGATACTCGAAAAATCAGGAGTGATGAACTCTGCGCCAAAGTAAGTCAGCGGAAGCTGGGTGGGGCGTGGTGGGGAACACACAGATCCAATCTCTCCTACTCTCGCCATCACCCTAATGTCTGTCAGCCTCCTCCTGCCCAGATGCCTCCTGGGATACAGGGAGGAAGACTAGGAAGGGCGAAGACTGGACAGAACGGACCTTTATCCACAAGGGATTGGTTTAAACTGGAAGAAGCCAACTTCTTAAAATTGGCAGTTTCCTTCCTAGCTGCGGTGCTGCTGTGAAGCTAGGTGCACACCCGTGCTGCAGTGAGTGTGCTTGCGTTCTGCCTCACTCATGTTTTTTGCTTATGGGGTCTCAGGCTGGGAGCTAAGCACTGTTTGTTTGGGGTTTTTTTTAAGATTTTATTTATTTATTTGACAGAGAGAGCGAGAGAGTGAGAGTGCAACCAGGGGGAGCAGCAAACAGAGGGAGAGGGAGAAGCAGACCCTGCCAAGCGGGGAACCCCATGTGGGGCTCAATCCGAGGACCCTGGGATCATGACCCAAGCCGAAGGCAGATGCTTAACCCACTGAGCTACCCAGGCGCCCCTGATTTTTTAAAATATTTTAAATTTAATAATGAGAACAGACATACCAGAAAAATACTGAAACGTTAATGTTCAGTTTAGTGGAGTGCTATAAAATGAACACTGGTGTTGGAGTTACTTCTAACATTTGTGTGGTCTGAAGCAAGAGAATGTATGCAAGCCTGTGGCCTGTCCCTTCCCCTCTCCCACCCCTGGTCTGCCTGGAAGGCCTCATGCGCATGTCTGTAGAATCCCTGCCTTCAAGTCCAATGCTCTTTAATGAACTCTTCAGGTTTCCCCATGCTCTTTAGTAAACAGCCTCCTTTAAGGCACCCCACTGAGCTAGAGTGGCAAACTGGAGGTGTGACCCTCTCTCAGGAACACTGGGCCGGATAATACAATAGAAGCAGACCCAGGCTGCTCAGGCTGGGTTCTGGTGCCTGATCTAGGATCTAGAAGATGGGGTCATGCGTTCCTAGGGGGCATGGCCCTTGTTCTCTATGGATTCCTTGCCCTGGGGGGCAAGGTACAGACATAGGAAAACCAGAGCAAAGTCCTGTAAAGTCCAGGAAGGGGCTACTGGTTGCTTCTGCCTTAGAGTGGCCTCTTCGCCTCTCTACCCACCCAAGTGTCAACGTTCCTTCTTGAAGAGGCAAATCCAGTGCTTCCAAGTAGTCTTCCAGACCTTTGGGCTCCCAGGAAATCCCTCTTTGGAAAGCTCTTGATTCATTCACACTCGGGTTGAGATAGCATTTACTAGGCTTCCAGACACCTTGCTTAACTTAACCACCCCCTGGGAAGTAGGTGTTATCACCCCCACATCACAGATAAAGAAACCAAGGCTCTGGAAAGTGATATGAGTCACCCAATGTAGTTTAGTTAGAAAGTGGGAGAACCTAGGTGGGGCACCTAGGTGGCTCAGTCAGCTGAGTGTCCCACTCTTGGTTTCGGCTCCGGTCTTGATCTCCTGGGCTGTGAGATGGAGCCCACATGGGGCTGTGCACTGGGCAGGGGTGGGGTGGGTCCGCTTGAGGATTCTCTCCCTCTTCCCCATCCCACCCCCACTCTCTCTCAAATAGATAAGTCTTTAAAAAAAGAAGAAGAAACTGAGGGCAGGATTGTGTTGGTTCTTTAAGTTAATGAAATGAAAATCAGATGCTCCAGGGAAAGTCATGGCTTCAGTGTTTTTCATCCATCCCACAGGCGATTCTAATGTGTACCCAAGGCTGACACCCACTATTTACAATTCCATACCATTCTTGTCATTGATTGGGGAAGGCAGATTTAGTACAGTATTTTGAATAACTGGGAGATAGTAGCTGAGCTTTTCTTTGGTGCCTGCTGGTACTTGGGGCCTCTGTGACAGCCCAGGTACTCCCTAAGATTCCAAAGAGGAGGAGAGGTTTGAAGTCTGTGCCTGAAAACAAAGTTATTAATGTTTTTGTGCATTTGGCCCCTGAGAGCTTCATGCAGATCATGTTTGTCAGGAGTTCAGCTGAGCTGGTGTCAGAGTTAAGTCCGTAATTTACTGCCATGGACTAAGCAAGAGCCTAAAACTAGAGAAAGTGGTGACTCCCTGTGGTTCCCTTCCCCCGTGCAATGGCCCTGATTGAGGGTCAGGGGGCTGAGAGCTACATGGGGTGGGGGAGTGTCTCATCTCGCTATTTCCAGCACTTGGAATAAAAGACACTTTTATGGACCCTGAGGTGGGTAATGGGGGATGAGGGGAAAGGTGAGGAGTGGAGGAGTTTTGAGTTTTGAGTCAGAGAGGGAAAAAGCATCTTCATTTCCCCCTGCTGCCTCCAACAGGTGGCAGAGAAGCCTGCAGGAGACCTCTAAGGCCTCAGATAAGGACATCTAGAAACAGGAGGAGACAGGGTAGAAATATGAATTTATCTGCCAGGGGCCCTGAGTGCTTCCGAGACTGCAGGGTGCAGGCTGTGCCCCAAGTCTGGCAGGGGAAGGCACCTTCTCCCTATCCCACAGCAGGTCTGCCGAATGGAGCCTTTGCAATCACCTCTGATCAGACAGGAGAGACTGCTCACCTATATATATATATTTTTTTTAAGATTTTATTTGTTTATTTGACAGACCACAAGCAGGCAGAGCGGCAGGCAGAGAGAGAGGAAGGGAAGCAGGTTCCCCGCTAGCAGAGATTCCCAATGCGAGGCTCGTTCCCAGGACCCTGGGACCATGACCTGAGCGGAAGGCAGAGGCTTTAACCCACTGAGCCACCCAGGCACCGCATGCTCACTGATATTTAATCAGGAGCCAGACTCTAAGAGTTCTCAACATATACATTGTTTTGAATGGGCTTTTCTGTCTCTTGAGCAAAAACATTTATAGATTTCTTCCCAAAATGCTGCCTTTGCATTTTTTTTTTTTTTTTAATTTTTCTCCTGCTTACCGTTTCCATTCTCTGGTGGCCACCCAGCCTCCAATCCAATACGGCTCCGTGTCCGTGGTCCACTAGACACTTCTCCACCTACTGCCTCTAGCCAAGCCTCTGCCTGCAGGACTTGTGCCTGAAAACACCCCCCAGCAGGGGCTCCTCTGATCCATAGCCACTCAGAAGTACAGGTAACAACCCCGGCTTGTTGTTGGCGTTTGAAGTTAGGAGGGCGGGAATATATATATATATTTTTTTTTCTAAAGATTTTATTTATTTATCTGACAGAGAGAGACACAGCGATAGAGGCAACACAAGGGGAGACGCTGAGGGCGAGGGAGGAGGATTTGATGTCCAGACTCTGGGATCATGACCTGAGCTGAAGGCAGATGCTTAATGACTAAGCCACTGAGGCGCCCCAGGAGGGTGGGAACCTTGTGGGGCTGAGCCCTCAGCCTGTGGACAGGAGTCTCTGGAGCGTGTTAGAACTGAGTCAGAACTGAGTCCCCGTTCCCACATGGTGGAACTGGGGGACAGAACTGACTCGGAAAGCGATTAGGTCATGAGGGCAGAGCCCAGTGGAATGGGCTTAATGCCTTATAAAAGAGATGCCCTCTCTTAAAAAGATCTCCTCCCCTTCGGCCATGTGAGGGCATAGCAAGAAGCTGCAGTTCTGTGAGCTGGAAGAGGACCTTCTCCAGTGCCCAGCTGTGCTGGTGCCCTGATCTCAGACTTCCAGCCTCAGCACTGGGAAAAACAGGATCCTGTTGTCTGTAAACGACCTTGTCCCTGTCACCCGAGGGACTAAAACAGCATGGCATTCAAAGCCCTTCAAAGGCCAACCAACTACTTTTTCAATCTTGTTTTGCATCACTCTGAATGTTACGTTTCAGTAATCCTGAACTGCTTGTATCCTCTTGTGTTTCAGAAGTGCGGGCCTTGGGGCACCTGGGTGGCTCAGTGGGTTGGGCCCTCTGCCTTTGGCTCGGTTCGTGGTCCCAGGGTCCTGGGATTGGGCCCCGCATCAGGCTCTCTGCTCAGTGGGGAGCCTGTTTGCCCCCCACCCCTCTGCCTGCCTCTCTGCCTACTTGTGCGAGCTCTCTCTCTCTGTCAAATAAATAAATAAAATCTTTAAAAAAAAAAAAAAGAAGTGCGGGCCTTGCTCGTGATTATTTCCTCCTATAATGTACTTTCTTCTCCGCATCATCTGTTTGACTGACTCTTTCCTTGTGCTTTCAGACTTAGCTCAGACATGTCCTATAGATGGTTTTCCCTGCCTCCTGTTTCATCCATCCATCCATCCCCTCCTGTGCTTAGGTGAGAATAAAGTCTCTCCTCCTTCCCTATTCCTCTTGTTCTGCATCTCATTTGGTTGGGAATTTACATCTTATTAAAGTTGTTGTTTATAGTTAAAAAAAAATCTGGGGGCGCCTGGGTGGCTCAGTGGGTTAAAGCCTCTGCCTTCAGCTCAGGTCATGATCCCAGGGTCCTGGGATCAAGCCCCGAATCCGGCTCTCTGTTCAGCAGGGAGCCTGTTTCCCTTCCTCTCTCTCTGCCTGCCTCTCTGCCTGCTTGTGATCTCTGTCAAATAAATAAATGAAATCTTAAAAAAAAAAAAATCTGGCTACATGCAGTAGCTATTGTGTGTGGCAGAGTGTTTCATCTCCGCCACACAAGATGGCTTCCAGAAATGCTGGACAAGAAGAGCTGAGGAAGAAACTAGAAGTTGTTTTTATGGCGAACCATGTCTTTCTTTTCTCCTCCTGTGATTCTAATATTCTCTCATCCAAACCTCCTTCCTTCCCACTTATTTGTCCATCTCACTGCCTTTAGGACTGGTAGATCCAACAATCATTCAACCCTATGAAGACCCCCAACACTCTGATCCACCATCTTTTTATCACTTCTTCAACTCCCTGCTTCTTGTCCCCAGTTCTCACCTCCTTCCTTACCTGGCTAAGATCTCATGGTCCATTATAGTTATTTCCTGGCTGAATTCCTTGTCCATTTCTTTTCTGAACCCAGCTGTATCTTGGAGCACTTGATCAAATGGAAATAAAGCTGCCAATAGATGCTACCAACACTCTTTTTCAACCTCTCCTAAGTTCCCAAGTTCACTGACACATTACCCACCTTCCATGTTATCAGGTGACTAAAGCTTCACTTCTTCATAACATGAATCACTATCCTTCCATCATTTCCTAGCTGCCGGCCCCTAATCCAATGGCATGTATTTAAAATTTTGGGGTTCTGTGGCATTCCATTTCTCATCTAACTTCTTTATCAGTTGGGATAGGTATATCAGATGGATTATGCTGTGAACCAAGCGTCAAAGCCTAACTGAACAGTTGATTTTCTCCCCCGCACTGCAGCACCTTCATTATTTGGTGGGTGAGGGAGAGATAGGGCCACTGTTTATTTCAGTCGCTTAGTATCTGCCCTGTTAACTTGATCTCTGTTTTGAATACGCTGGTTGTTATACTAGAGGGAAAAGATGGCTCTGGAAGTTCTCAAACAAGTGATTAAGTGATCTAGCTGAGAAGTAGTGCACCTCATTTCCAATGCACAATTCACTCACTAGTTGGCCAGAACTAGTCCAACCACAAAGGAGCCAGGAAGTGCAATCCTGCTATGTGTCTGAAAGGGGGAATACTGAAAATTTCTGCTGAACAGCATTAATGAAGACCACGAGATGGTACAATTATTAACCTCGTCCTACATGTGGTGAGGCACATGGAGTTAAGAAATTTGCCCTATATCACGTGCCTCATAAGTCAGAGCAGGATTTAAATCCATGTTCCAGAACACTTGCTTTTAACCACTGTTCTACGCTTCCTCTCAAGCCATCAGCAGACATTGTTATTATCATGTAATTTAATTGTGATAAGTTCAGAGACTGTGGTCTTATTTTTTGAAATTTAGTGAGACTCTGTGGTCTTGTACATGATAATTTTTGTAAATGTTCTATGTGCTTGAGAAGAATGTGTGCTCTCTTACTACTGGTTGATAATTTAATGTTATGACCTTTAGGTTAAGCTTAACTAGTATTCAAACCTATATCTCGCTGAGTTTTTGTTTTTGTTTTTGTTTTTTTTACTGTCCAAAGTATTTGTTAGTTGTTTATTCATCAGGACAAACTATTCCATAACCCAATATTCGTGCTTCATAGTTCAGGAACACAGGTCAATGACAAACTTCAATTGAACTCAACCCAAAGAAATTCTTTACATTCCCAAATCATTTTGTACTCTGAAAGATATCAGCCCTCTTCATCTCCTCAAAATCTTTCATGGAATCATAGTTTCTGTAGAAATCTGCATATGCCTTCTTTCTTGGTTCGGCCACAGCAAACTTATAGAAAGCTGCAACCCCCAGGGATACAATGAAGGCTCCAACAACATGAAATAGCAGACGCTTGGCCAGAAGGCCTCGCATCTGAGGTTTCGTCAAAGCACTGGAAGTCATGGTAGTTATTCTCCTCAACACCAACCTCAAACTGAACGTCCTTCCTAACTGATCGCTAAGTTTTTGTTTACTTAATAATTGAAAGAGGTGTTGAAATATCCCACTGTGATGGCCATTTTATGACTTAATGTTTCATCAATTTTAGCTTTATTTTTGTGGCTATTCTATTACTTGCATAAATATTTTAAATTATCACACCTTTTGATTAATTTAACATTTGTGATTGCATAATGGGCCCTATTCTTAATGATGGCCTTTGTCTTCACATTTATTTTCTTGCCTTAATGTAACTACCTAAGCTTTCTGTTGTTTGCCTGATCATTTTTGTATTTTTTTATCTCAAAATTGAAGTATAGTTGACATACAATATTATATTAATTTCAGGGGTACAGCATAGTGACTCTATCTATCTATCTATAACAAAATGCTCACCAGGGTAAGTGTAGTTACTATTTGTCACCATACAAATTTATTACAATATTACTGCCATACTTTACATTATTATGACTTACTTATTTTATAACTGGAATTTTATACTTCTTTTTTTTAAAAAAGATTTTATTTGAGAGAGAGTGAGAAGGAGAGAGAGAGCAAGAGCACAAGCACACAGAGAGGGAGAGAGAGAGAAGCAGGCTCTCCGTGGAGCAGGGAGCCCCATGTGGGACTCTATCCCAGGACCCTGGGATCATGACCTGAGCTGAAGGCAGATGCTTAACCAACTGAGCCACCCAGGCACCCTGGAATTTTATACTTCTGAATCCTCTTTTATTTTGCCCACTTTCCCATTCACTGGCAGCTACCGGTTTGTTCTCTGTTGTATGAGTCTATTTCTGTTTTGTTCAGTCATTTGTTTTTGTTTTTGTTTTTTGTTTTTTTTAGATTCCATATATAAGTGAAATCATATGGCATTTGTCTTTGAGTTATTTCACTTAGCATAATACTGTCTAGGTCCATCCATGTCATTGCAAATGGCAGGATTTCATTCTTTTTTTGACTGAATAATATTCTAGTGTGTGTATGCACACACCACATCTTCTTCATCCATCAGTCGATGGACATTTGGATTGCTTCTGTACCTTGGCTATCGTAAATAATGCTGCTATAAACATAGGGGTGCATGTGTCCTTTTGAATTAGTGTTCTTGTATTCTTTGGGTAAGTACCCAGTAGTGTGATTGCTGGATCATAGCATAGTTCTATTTCTAACTTTCTGAGGAACTTCTGTACTGTTTTCCACAATGACCGCACCAGTTCACATCCTGGCCAAGAGTGCAAGAGGGTTCCTTTGTCTCCACGTCCTCACCAATACCTGTTGTTTCTTCTGTTGTTGATTTTTAACCATTCTAACACATGTGAGGTGGTATCTCATTGTAGTTCTGATTTGCATTTCCCTGATGATGAGTGATGTCAGGCATCTTTTTATGTGTCTGTTAGTCATCTCTGTCTTTGGAGAAATGTCTGTTCATGTCTTCTGCCCATTTTTAAGTTGGATTATTTGTTTTTGGTGTTGAGTTGTGTAAGATATTTATATATTTTGGATACTAACCCTTTATCAGGTATGTCATTTGCAAATATCTTCTCCAATTCAGTAGGTTGCCTTTTTAAAAATATATATATATTTCTTTATTTTTTAGAGAGAGGAAGAAAGAGAGATTGAGAGACAGAAGGAGGGGCAGAGGGAAAAGGAACGGGAGAGAAGCAGACTCCCTGCTAAGAGTGGAGCCTGACATGGGGCTGATCCCACAACCCCGAGATCATAACTGAGCCAGTATCAAGAGCTGGAGGCTCAACCAACTAAGCCACCCAGGTACCCCTCAGTAGGCTGTCTTTTAGTTTTGTTGATTATTTCCTTCATTGTGTGGAAGCTTTTGATTTTGCTGTGGTCCCAATAGTTCTTTTTGCTTTTGTTTCCTTTGTCTCAGGAGACCTATCTAGAAAGATTTTGCTATGGCTGATGTCAAAGAGGTTACTGCCCATGTTCCCTTATAGGATTTTTATGGTTTCAGATCTCACATTTAGGTCTTTAATCCATTTTGTTTTTTGTTTTTTTTTTTAAAAAAAGAATTTTAATTTTATTTATTTGACAAAGAGAGAGATCACAAGTAGGCAGAGAAGCAGCAGTGGGGGTGGGGTGGGAAGAAGGCTCCCTGCTGAGCAGAGAGTCCAATGCAAGGCTCCATCCCAGGATCCTGAGATCATGACCTGAGCCTAAGGCAGAGGCTCAACCCACTGAACCACCCAGGCACCCCCTCTTTAATCCATTTTGAATTTATTTTTGTGTATGGTGGTTCAGTCTCATTCATTTGCAAGTTGCTGTCCAGATTTCCCAGCAGCATTTATTGATGATACATTCTTTTTCCCATTGCATATTCTTTCCTACTTTGTTGAAGATTCATTGACCATATAATTGCAGGGTTATTTCTGCATTTTCTATTCTGTTCCATTGATCTATGTGTCTATTTTTGTGCCAGTACCATAGTGCTTTAATTTCTATAGCTTTGTAAAATAGCTTGAAGTCTGGAATTGTGATGCCTCAGCTTTGCTTTTCTTTTTCAAGATGGCTTTGACTATTAGGGGTCTTTTGTGGCTCATAAAAATTTTAGTATTGTTCTAGTTCTGTGAAAAATGTGGTGGTATTTTGATAGAGATCGTATTAAATGTGTAGATTGCTTTGGGCGGTATAGACATTTTTAACAGTATTTGTTCTTCTAATCCATGAAAACAGAACGTCTTTCCATTTCTTTGTGTTGTCTTCAATCTCTTTCATCAGTGTTTTACAGTTTCCAGATACAGGTCTTTCATCTCTTTGGTTAGGTTTATTCCTAAGTATCTTATTATTTGGGGTACAACTATAGTGGGATTGTTTTCTTTTTATTTTATTTTAATTTTTTTACTAACATAGAATGTGTTATTTGCCCCAGGGGTACAGGTCTGTGAATCATCGGTCTTACATAATTCACAGCACTCACCGTAGCACATACCCTCCCCAATGTCCATTACCCAGTCACCCTATCCCTACCCCCTCACCCCCCAGCAACCCTCAGTTTGTTTCGTGAGATTAAGAGTCTCTTATGGTTTGTCTCCCTCCTGATCCCATCTTGTTTCATTTTTTTCATTCTCTACTCCCCCACAACCCCCTGCCCTGCCTCTCAAATTCCTCATATCAGAGAGATCATATGATAATTGTCTTTCTCTGATTGACTTATTTTGCTCAGCATAATACCCTCTAGTTCCATCCACATTGTTGCAAATGGCAAGATTTCATTTTTTTATGGCTGCATAGTATTCTATTGTGTATATATACCACATCTTCTTTACCCATTCATCTGTTGATGGACATCTGCTCTTTCCATAGTTTGACTATTGTGGACATTGCTGCTATAAACATTCGGGTGCATGTGCCCCTTCAGATCACTACATTTGTATCTTTAGGATAAATACCCAGTAGTGCAATTACTGGGTCATAGGGTAGCTCTATTTTCAACTTTTTGAGGAACCTCCATACTGTTTCCCAGGTGGCTGCACCAGCTTGTGTTTGATGGGATTGTTTTCTTAATTTCTCTTTCTGCTGCTCCATTATTGACATAGAAATGTAACAGATTTCTGTACATTGATACATTGATTTTTTTTATCCTATGACTTTCTTGAATTCATTTATCATTTTTTTAAAGGAGATCCCATCGTTTAAAATGTATTTGACAGATAGAGATCACAAGTAGGCAGAGAAGCAGGCAGAGAGAGGAAGGGAAGCAGGCTCCCCACCGAGCAGAGAGCCTGACGCGGGGCTTGATCCCAGGACCCTGAGATCATGACCTGAGCCGAAGGCAGAGGCTTTAACCCACTGAGCCACCCAGGTGCCCCTCGTTTATCATTTTTATCAGTTTTTTGTTGTTGTTGAAGTCTTTGGGGTTTCTATATAGACTATCATGTCATCTACAAAGAGTGAAAATTTTACTTCTTCTTTACTAATTTGGGTGCCTTTTATTTCTTTTTGTCTGATTGCTGTGGTTAGGATTTCCAGTTCTATGTGGAATAAAAGTGGTGCAAGTGTGCATTCTTTTCTTGTTCCTGATCTTAGAGGAAAAGGTTTCAGTTTTTCATCATTGGATATGATATTATCTGTAGGTTTATTGTATATGGCCTTTATTATGTGGGGTATATTCCTTCTATACCCACTTTATTGAGAGTTTTTTCCCTCATGAATAGAAGTTTATTTTGTCAAATATTTTTTGCATCTGTTGAGATGATTATATGATTTTCATATTTCATATTGTTAGTGTGGTATATCATGATTGTGGATATTGAATCATTTTTGCATCCCTGGCACAGATCCCATCTGCTCATGGTGAGCAGGAGGCACTATTAGATGTTTATGGACAATACCTCTTTGGCACTGCATCTGGATATAGTAGGGCAATTTGACAAAGTGTGTGAGGTCCTCTTTGGGTTGGATGTCCTGACTGATACTGAAATTCTTGGGCCTTTTCTCAAACAGGGGACTGATCACCTTCTTGGCCTCCTGCTTCTTCACAACAGCAGGGGCTGGGGTCATCTTCCTCTTAGCCTTCTTTTCTTTCAGCATCTTGGATGGCTGGAGGAGAGAGCTTAAAATAAGTATTGATAGGTTATTTATTTGTTACCAGTTGTTAGTTGGTTTCTGGTTATTCTTGTAATTCTTCTCTGTTCCTTTCTTCTTTTGCTCTCTTCTCTTGTGATTTATTGACTTTCTCTGGTGTTATGCTTGAATTTATTTTTATTTTTTGTGCAGCTGTTTTCAGTTTTTGTTTTGTGGTTACCGTGAGGTTCATATATAACACCCCATGTGTATAACAGTCTATTTTAAGTCGATAGTCATTTAACTTTGTTTTTGTTTTTAGATTTTATTAGTTTATTTGAGAGAGAGAGGGAGGGAGAGAGAAAGCACACAAGTACAAGCAGGGGGAGCAGCAGGCAGAGCTGGAGGGAGAAGCAGGCTCACTGCTGAGTGAGGAACCCAATGCAGGGCTCAATCCCAGGACTCTGGGATCATGACCTGAGCTGAAGCCAGACACTTAATTGACTGAGCCATCCAGGAGCCCCATGACTTAACTAACTTACTTACTTTCTTTCTTTTTCTTTTTCTTTTTTTTTTTAAAGATTTTTTAAAAATTTATTTGTCAGATAGAGAGCGCAGGAGCGAGCACAGGCAGACAGAGTGGCATGCAGAGGCAGAGGGAGAAGCAGGCTCACCGCCGAGCAAGGAGCCCAATGTGGGACTCGATACCAGGATACTGGGATCATGACCTGAGCCGAAGGCAGCCACTTAACCAACTGAGCCACCCAGGCGTCCCACTTTCTTTCTTTTTAAAAAGATTTTATTTATTTATTTGTCAGAGAGAGAGAGAGAGAGAGAGCACACACAAACAGGCAGAGTGGCAGGCAGAGGCAGAGAAAGAAGCAGGTTCCCTGTGGAGCAAGGAGCCCGATTTGGGACTTGATCCCTGGACCCTGGGATCATGGCTTGAGCTGAAGGCAGCAGCATAACTGACTGAGCCATCCAGGTGTCCCATCTTTCAACACATTCTAAAAGCACTACATTTTTCTCTGCCCTGCTTTGCAAGATTTATGTATTTTGCATCATCTTATTATTTTGAGTATTCCTTAATTATTATATAGTTGATTTTACTACTTTTATCTTTTAACACTCATACTAGCTTGATAATGATTGATTTATTCTACCTTTACTATATGTTTGCTTTTACTGTTGAATTTTTCTTTCATAATTTTCTTACTTATGGCTTTTTACTTTCTACTTAAGTCCTTTAATATTTCTTATAAGTCTGGTTTAGTGGTGATGAACGCCTTTAACTTTTCTTTGTCTCTGAAATTCTTTATCTTTTAATTCTGAATGATACCCTTACTAGATAGAGTATTCTTCATAGTAGGTTTTTCTTTTCAGCACACTAAATATATTATGCCCTTCTCTTCTGGCCTTAAAAATTCCTAAAAACTCAGTTGATAGTCTCATGGGTATTCCTTTGTATGTTTCTAGTTTCTTTCCTCTCACTGTCTAAAGGTTCTCTCTTTGGGGTGCCTGGGTGAATCAGTTGGTTGAGCATCCAACTCTTGATTTTGGCTCTGGTCATGATCTTGGGGTTGTGAGATGGAGCCCTGTGTCATGCTCCACACTCACTGTCGAGTCTGCTTTATCCCCTTCCTTTGTTCCTCCTCCTCCCTTCTTTCTCTCTCTCTCTCAAATAAATAATTAAATCTTTTAAAAAAATTCTCTCTTTATGTTTAATTTTTGACATTTTAATTACTGTGTCTTAGTAACCCTCTTTGGTTTCATCTTGTTGGGGTTCTCTGTGCTTCCTGGATCTGGATGTCTGTTTCCTTCCCCAGGTTAGAGAAGTTTTCAGCTATCATTTCTTCAAATAAGTTTCCTTACTCTTTCTCTCTCTTTCCCTTCTGGGACATCTATAATGTGTATGTTGGTACACTTGATGTTTTGCTGGAGATCCCTTAACCTATCATCATTAAAAAAATAATAATAATTCTTTCTTCCTTTTGGATTCAGCTTGGATGATTTTCACTACCCTGTCTTCCAGACCACTGATCCATTCTTCTGCATCCTCTAATCTGCTGTTGATTCATGCTAGTGTATTTTTCATTTCAGCTATTGTATTCTTCAGCTTGATTGTTTTTTTGCATTTTCTATCTCTTTGTTGAAGTTCTTACTGAGTTTTGCTCTTCTCCCAAATTCACTGACCATTTTTATGACCATCACTTTGAATTCCTTATCTGGTAGATTGTTCATCTTCATTATTTAGTTCTTTTTATGAGGTTTTATCTTGTTATTTCACTTGGGACATATTCCTCTGTCTTCTCATTTTGTCTGATTCTCTGTTTTTCTATGGATTAGAAGGTCAGCTTCCTCTCCTGGTCTTGAAGGTAGTGGTATTATGTGTGGGCCTGTGGGGCCCAGAAGCACAGTTCCTCTGGTCACCATAACTAGATGCTCCTGGGGTGACCTGTTTGTGGACTTTGTGCACACTCATGTTATGACTGGGAGGTAACTGCTGTGGGGCTTTTGGTAGAGGGTGGACCTGGCCCCCAGCACTGCTACATGTATGCTGGTGGACAGAGGTGCTTCCCTTCCTCCCCAGGGTGGGTGTTGCTTTGGAGGAATGCTGGTCCCAATGGAGGCTGCCTATTGGGTGGAGCAGGGCAGGAACTGTTCTGGAGAGACACCTGTCTGGATTGGTGGACTGAGAGTGGTAAATCCACAGGTGAATACCAGGGTGGGATGAATGGTGCTAGCAATGTAGTTGGAGAGTGTCTGCCAACATTGGGCCAGCTAGGTTGAAAAGGGTCAAGAAAAATGGTGCCTGGCATCACTTTTATTCCCAGAGAACATTCCTACAAATCTCTGCCTCTCTGGCATGCACCTAAAATCAGTCAATAGATCTCCTACATTTATGGCCCTGTAGCTTTTCAAATTGCTGACTCTGTTCTGGGGCTCACAGTGAGTGAGATTGTGCCTGGGCCCTTTAAGAGCAGAGATTTAGTAATCTACAGCTCTCAGGCTCTCCTGGAGTTAAACACACTGATATTCAAAGCTGCTGGAGTTAAACCCTGCCAATTTTCAAAGCTAGATCTTTCCAGGGCAAATCTCCAGAGCAGGAGGTACCCAATTTGGAGCTTCAACCCCTCACTCCTGAGGCAAGTCCTCTGTGCCTGTGGTAGTCTGTATGCTTGTGGGTTGCTGCTGGCTACACACAAAAGTGGGTTCCAACTTTTTTTTTTTTCTGAGTCTTGGGGTTAGTGAGACTGAATACAAACCCTCCAGGAGAGGAACATGTTTCCTATAGCACTTTGGGATGCCTGGACATTAGTTCAGCCCTGTTGGTTTTCTTTTTTCTTTTCTTTTCTTTTTAAAAAGATTTTATTTATTTATTTGAGAGAGAGAGAACATGAGAAGGGGGAGGGCCAGAGGGAGAAACAGACTCCCTGCTGAGCAGGGAGCCCAATGTGGGATTCAATCCTGGGACTCCAGGATCGTGACCTGAGCCGAAGGCAGTTGCTTAACCCAACTAAGCCACCCAGGCACCCATTTGATTTTGTTTTTAAGTAATCTCTACACCAAAATGTGGGGCTCAAATTTAACAGTCCCAAAATAAAGAGTCACATGTTTTACCCAGTGCGTTGCACAGGTGCTCCACCCCTGCTTTCTAATTATTATTTTTTTCTGTTGGCTTTCTAACCCAGATATTCTGGGACTTTTCTCTCTGGGGTAGATCCTAGGGGCTGGACTACCTGATGTGGGGTCCCAAATTGGGTACCTCCTGCCCTGAAGATCTGCCCTGGGAAGAATGCTCATCTATATGCTTTTTTTTTTTTTTTTAAGATTTTATTTATTTATTTGTCAGAGAGAGAGAGAGCGAGAGAGAGCGCAAGCACAGGCAGACAGAGAGGCAGGCAGAGGCAGAGGGAGAAGCAGGCTCCCTGCCAAGCAAGGAGCCCGATATAGGACTAGATCCCAGGACGCTGGGATCATGACCTGAGCCAAAGGCAGCCGCCCAACCAACTGAGCCACCCAGGTGTCCCCTGCTTTTTTTTTTTTTTAAATATGCTTTTTCACTTCTAGACAAGTGTCTATCTGGTGAGATCCTTCCCTATTGTATTGTTGCTCTGGGTTTATTTTTCTAAAATTGTTACTCTAAAATGGTTACTCTGCCTCTCCCACCTTTTACTTTAGTTAACATTCTATATTATAAAAGCATATATATGTTTTTCTCCTTTTAAACCCAGACTACTCCTTTAATTGGGAAAGTTAGTACACTTATATTTATTGTGTTTATGAAAATACTTTTTCTATGGTTTTTGGTTTGTATTTGTAGTTGTTCTGATTTTTCTATATTGATTGTTCTATCTTTCTTGGATGTTCTAACCTAATTCTTTTTAATTTGAATAACATTCTGTTTCTGTATGCTACTTGCCCAACAGAGGGAGGGTGAAAAACAACAACAACAACAACACTGAGTGGGTTAAGAAAAGCTAGAGTTCAGGAAATAACCTGCTGTGTGACCTGGGACAGGACCTTTGACTTCACTGAGTTTTATAGTTCTCTGTAAAATCCTGGGTTTGAATCAGCAGTCTGCAAGATTCTTTTTTTCCTTTTTTTAAGATTTTATTTATTTATTTGACAGAAACAGTGAGAGAGGGAACACAAGCAGGAGGAGTGGGAGAGGGAGAGGCAGGCTCCCCACTGAGCAGGGAGCCTGATGCAGGACTCAATCCCAGGACCCTGGGGATCATGACATGAGCTGAAGGCAGATGCTTGATGACTGAGCCACCCAGGTGCCCCTGCAAGATTCTTTCTAACTCATTCTCTATGCCCAAACTTGGCTGGTCACTGGCTACTGGTGTGTTAGGGATACTAGGGCATCTGAAATTTGAAGTTTACTCTTAGATGAAGAGTCTTTTTTAATTTTTGCCCAGTTTCATTGAGATAAGACTTGGATTCAAGACAGCCTTCCTTTCTTTACAGCATTGGGATGATTTCAGGCTAAAGTAGCATTATGGAAAGGAACCCAAGAAAAAAACAGAATGTTAGTAATATACTTTTCTTACATGGCTAGAATTGGTTGAACAATAAATTTCATAATCAGAATCAGGAGAAAGAACTGGGTGTGCTGACACATATGTGAACAGTAATTCCGTGTCTTTTAAAGAAAGGCTTTATTCGGGTATAATCTATGTACAATAAATTACATATTTAAACTAAACAGTATGATGAGTTTTGACATAGGTATACACCCGTGGAACCATCATCACAATGACAATAATGAACATATCCATCACTCCCACAATTTTCCTCCTGATGCTTTGTAATTTCTCTCTCTCTCCAATCCCGGGACTCACACAATCATAAGGCAAGTCTTTTTGACACACAATGCTAACACAACTAGATACCCACATGCTTAAGACCCCTAAAGACACACCCCTTCAACCCTTACATCATGGATTCATAGTTCTAAACATAAAAACCACATAAAATGCTTAGAATAAACCAGGAGAATAAATGATGCTGGGTAGGCAAAGACTTCTTAGGACCTAACAAGTGAGAACAATAAAGGAAAAAAAATGATAAATGGACTTCAACAAAATAAAAACCAACTTTTCAAAATAATCTAACAAAAAGCCACAACTTGGAAAAAATATCCAAACATATATCCAACAAAGTGCTTCTAACTGCAATAATGAACTCTTATAACTCAATAAGACAATTAAAAATGGGGGGGCACCTGGGTGGCTCAGTGGGTTAAAGCCGCTGCCTTCGGCTCAGGTCATGATCCCGGGGTCGTGGGATCGAGCCCCGCATCGGGCTCTCTGCTCTGCGGACAGCCTGCTTCCTCCTCTCTCTCTGCCTCTCTGCCTACTTGTGATTTCTGTCTATCAAATAAATAA